>JANHZT010000525.1:245088-257034 GCA_032468215.1 Stegonotus admiraltiensis
TACCGGTTCTCCGAACTACTCAAAATTTCTGCTACAGGTTCTCCAGAACTGGTCAGAACCTGCTGAAACCCACCTCTGTCACATAGCCACTAGCACCCTCTTTCCACAGCCATTCTGTGATCACACTTACCCAACGCCCTCTTTCCTTGGCCTGCCTGCATAGTCATGCACCTCTGCTGCCCTCTTTTCTCAGGCCCACCCTGCACTTGCAAACACACACAGCCTGCATCCTTTTGTATGGCCTTCCTGGGATCACGTGCACCACACCTCCTCCTTCTTTAGCTTCCCTGCACTCGTATACACACGTGCCCTGCACCCTTTCTTTGGCCTACTTGCACTTGCACTTAGGCATCCCACACTCTCGTTCCCTGACGTTTCTGATCTCGGACTGCACCAAGGTCCCCTTTCCCAGCTTGCGCATGACCTATGAAGGGCCTCCACCCTATGGCACTTCGGCATTTCTTACCTGATACCTTTTTCACGTTCCACTTAATGACCTGCATATCTTGGGATTGCTCGGCTTGCGATCCCCATCACTAAGCAATGTGGTTACATAACATCATGCTTTCCAAGCAATCGCTTAGCGCCAAGAATCCCAGTCCTATTTGCCATCATAACTTGAGTATTACCTGTATATCTATGCATAATTATATAGCTTTCATTTGACTGGAGGTGACAGGTGAGACTTGTTCCCCGTTTCTGCTTCCCGAAAAGGGGCCATCATGGATGATGTTAATGTGCGCAGACTTCTTTGCTCAAAGAGTGTTTGAAATGTAACACCACTCTGATGTCCGTTATGAAACTCTCTAACCCTAATGTTGAATTTGATTAGTATTTGTAACAATGTCCATGGCGTCCCTGCATTCTGCCTTGAGTTCCTATGTGCTGCAGTTTTGATTGTCACTGGTTTTCCTTTTGTGATAACAGAGAGCAAGCGCTTTTGAACGCGCGCACGATGCCAGTTTTAGGCAGACAGCGAGACATGGAATTTGACAAAATTCATTATCCACATGTTTATGACTCACAAGCCGAAGCTAGGAAAACATCCGCTTTTATTGGTGGATCAAAGGTATGCCTTTAAAGTTTCCTTCTGAGTAATGACTTTAAGTGAGCTTCCTTAGAATAGTTTAAGATGGTATTTGAAGAGGTAATTTTTGTTCCTACTGTTTATCCCCCGCCCCTTGATAGGTGCCTGCATATTTTCTTATGTTGAGAAATGTCAATCACTTGGCCCTAAAGAAATCTTAAAGAATTCATTCCCATTAGTTCCATGAAATCGTTTGGGGGGCTTGGGTGACTTTTGCTATATTCAGCTGTTTTTTCCTTGAAATATTGAAATCCTTTTATTGGCAAGAAAATATATTAGTGGACCACCCAAGGGGTGAAAGATGTTACTTCAAGTTATAAATTAGATCTGCTCTTGAAGAGAACTGTATTGTTCCTAATGGCTCTCGAGTTACAGAATGTTAGGTATTCTCAGCTGGAACAATGGAAAAATGAATGTATTCATTTGTTACAAATCTCTGGGCCATAGATTTAGAATTTCGCGTTGTATATTAATTTGGAATCTAAAGAAGTCATAACCAGATGGTAAAGCAAGCCAGAATTCCTGATTATTTCATTTTCATTAGAACACAGAGAACATATTCAAACTGTCCTACATTTACCACATTTTTCTTTTTCTTTCTTCTGCGTCATTCTTATCTAACCCTTCACATTTGCTTTAATCATGCTGTAATATCTATCTGTGTTATAATGTTGATTATAATTAGTTGAATTCAGTTTTGAAGCCAGTTTTCAAACTTAGTTTTACTCATTGGTGCAGATGTTTCTTTATTATGAAATAATACGAACGACAAGGGGAAAAAAATTCAATAAAAGAAGAAAGACAAGAAAATGGAGAGACCCATTTTATCCAAAAGCTTTGTAGAAGTATTCCTACACTTTGCCAGTCCTTTGTATTTAAATAAGCTTGCAGCTGTCTAGTTCAAATTATTGGTTGACCAACTGAAAGATGCCGTCTCTGACCACGTGGTCAAGTAATTTTGCTGTTGAAGTAAACAGCAAAAAGCATGCAGCCTTATTCTTTCCAAAATGTATTTCATTGGATAACCTAATACAGATTTCTGCAGCTAGTGTTCCTCCAGATGTGTTAGGACTGTTAAGTCTTGAAATTCCCTGCTGTCATGCCCTTTCTGGGAGTTACAGTCTCTGTCTTACATAGAGGACAGCTAGTTTTAAAAGGGATCTATAATCTACAATAATCTGTTAAAACTGTGTGCAGTAGAAAGGGAACCATATATTTTTTTCTCCCCCTACAAACAAGCTCATTATTTTCTTGGCTGCTTGCCATGAATTTTCCCACTCCTGAGCAGATAGTGGAAAGACCATCTTAAATAGTCACATTTACAAGCAGAAACGTGGCTCTAGTTTCAGTAAGTGGAAGATATAATGACATGTATTCAGATTATTGTATTCCAAAACAATTTTCTGATTTTTCTCTTTTTTAAAAAAAAAAAACCAAACAGTAATTTTTACAGTCACTGTAGAATTGGAAACATATCTAACACACCAGAAATATTAAGCGGAGTGAAGTATCTTTAATAGAATTCCAAAGATTTGCTTTATCCAGTTTTAGAAACCTTTGCTTGTTTTAGAGTATGTTTAAACCGATACTTAGTTTGCTAACTGTTTAGTTAGCTGTAGTTTGACACTGCTGAGAAGAAATTGTTCTGTGTCCAATTCATTACTTTAAACTGTTTTTCTTTCTCCTTCCCTTTCTTCTTTTTAATTTTTACAGATGCTTTTGCCAGAAGCTATTGAGAGAGAAAATAATAAAATGTATGAAGAAGTAAAAATACCTCACAGTGAACCAATGCCAATGGGTTTAGTGGAAAAGCCAGTTTATATAAAAGATTTAGATGAGGTAAGGAGAAATTCTTAATTTCTGTTCTGAAGCATTTGTAGAAGCTTCAGCCTTTTATTGTTCTACACTATATATATTGGAACAGTTTTATGGAGATAAAGTAAAATTACTGTTGTTATTATTCTTATTCAAATTATTTGAATAATGAATGATTATAGTTCTTTAGTAATATATACATTTTTCTAATTTAATTTTTTTTTAAAAATCATAGATATTATAAATTGCTTAGAAATAAGATATGTTGTAGATATATCATATCCAAGATGGAAAATAGAGGATGAAAATAAACAATGGTTTATTTGTAAACCATTGGATTAGTAAGCCAAAAGTGACAACACTGAGACTGTAAGCTCCTATGTGTACAGGTAGTCCTCAACTTACGACCACAATTGACCCTGAAATTTAGGTTGTTAAGTGAGAAATTTGTTAAGTGAGTTTTTCCCCCATTTTACGACGTTTCTTGCCACATTTGTTAAGTGAATCACTGCAGTTGTTAAATTAATAACATGGTTGTTAAATGAACCCATTGACTTTGCTTGTCAAAAGTTTGCAAAAGGTGATCACATGACTCCTGGACATTGCAACTGTCATAAATGCGAATCAGTTGTCAAGCATCCAAATATAAATAACGTGACCATGGGGATGCTACAACAGTTGTGTGAAAAATGGTCATAAGTCACTTTTTTCAAGGACGTTGTAACTTTGAACAGTCACTTAATGAACTGTTGTAAGTCGAGGGCTACCTGTAGTTCTGAATTTCTCTGTACTGCTTATCACACTCCTATTACACTAGGCAAGCGTATATGTAAATTCCCTTTTGTGCCTGGGAATGGGGTTGAAGAGGTCACATGTGATCTTTTCAGTGTTGGAAATAACGCAGAGATGTGTTCCTTTTTTGCCAAAGACCTTGACCTGTCCTGTATTCTTAGAAACAGGTAGTTTCATTTTGATTATTGTTCATTCGGTGTATGAAGTTACGATGGTACTAAATAAGTGGTAGTTATGACCAGTCTTTGAAGTTCCATCTGTCCCAGTATCATCGTGGTCAAATAACAGAATAACAGAGTTGGAAGGGACCTTAGTCCAACCCGTGCCCAAGCAGGAAACCCTATAAAGTGATCACAATCTGGGAGCTTGGCAGTTGACTCCCATTTGTGACAGTTGCAGCATCTTGTGGACACATGATCACCATTTGCAGCCAGTTTTCCACAAGCAAAATCAATGAAGTCATCAGGGAAAGTCGCAAGTCACTGTAGTCAGTTGCTTGCATCCTCCCCTCCCGGCAGCAGTCTTCCCCGGCCTGAGGTGCTTGCACCTCACAGCCACCTGTACAACCTCCTCCCTCTGACAGCAGCCATTTACCTGCATGCCACCTTACAGCTCACATGTTACTTGCTTAACAACACAAAATCTCCTCTTAATGATGGTAATAGGCACTAGGAGATTGTTGTCACTAAGTGATGCTGTCATGTAATGTTATGCATCATTGCTGCATCACTCAGTGATGGAAATACCAGCAGTCCCTGTTGCTTTTTTTAATATTTGTAAAATAAAATGTCCTAGGAAGAAATATATGCTATTTTTTTTGAAACCTTGTTTCCTTGGGGGTCACAGCCTTAAAAATATTCAAAATGCTTCTGCAGTGCTTTGAAGATGTACTGCCTGATATACCAGGTTTCCCTGAAAATAAGACCCTGTCTTACATTTTTTGGAACCCTGAAATAAGTGTTTGGCTTTATTGCCATGCGCTCAAAAGCCCGATTGGGCTTATTGTCTTAAAATCCAAAAATACAAGTTAAAATACCTCTATAACAAAAATACATCCGTAATAATTATACAATTCAACGTCTTTCTGACAGTACTTAATTCTTAACTTTCTTCATCTATTCCCACATATTCCTACTTAATCGACGTATTTAATCACATTTTATATCTTATATCCCATTTTCTTACCTAGTAGAGTTGACAGATGTTTTCCAAATGTGATGATAGATAATACCAGACAGGATTGTGGGGAATAATATGCTCAGATTCTAATTTTAGCCGTTTTCTATTTGGAAGAGGTCTTTGAAAGTGTTAACCTAACATTAGACTATTTTAAATGTGAGGGCAATACTTTTTATAACTAATGCTAAGGACACTTTTTTTCAGTTTGATGTTTCAGATGAGTGGTTATACAGCTCTCATCATACCCTAGAAGTATATTGTTGTCTTTGAATAGCATATACTCTACCTATAGGTAGCTTTACATATTTATCCTATGAATAAATAACACACATTTCTTTTATCCCATTTATAGTACTTATTCAGCAATATGTGCAGTAAAGATTCATGGATTAGAACACTATTGCATAAATAATCTCAGTATCAGAAACAATGCATGAAATATATTTTAGGGAAAAAATTGTACAAATATCCTATCAAATAAACATTCAGTAAAGGCAGAGGAAGCATAATTTCTATCAATATATTATTTTAATGTTCTAAATACAATCAGCAAAAGAAAGAAAGGTATAGTGGCGTATTTACCATAAAGTATTCACAGCTTTCTAAAGTTGCAATATTGTTGAGGACAGTTTTAACATAAACTAGTTTCAAAATAGATAAAAATTTCCTTTCTGTATCTGACACAAATCTAATGTTTTAACTTCTGGATCTGCTAATAGCTGCATTCCTATAACCCACAGTGACAAGATGTTTAAAAACATGGTTTACTGAACAAGCTATTGTGGCCTGGCTTTTACTGAATACTACATCATAATGGATATATTTGCATATATTAATCCAAAAGCAAATAAATATTCTGGAACAGTGTGGTTGAGAAACGTGATCTGCTAAATGACTCCTAATTATGTGCATATTAGAGCAGAGCAGTGGAGAAGATAGTGCAGGTTCTTAAGGCAGTACACCTTACAGTAGCCATCTGCCACTAATGAATATAGGAATTATATCTCTTGAGCAAATCTAGTGTAGAAAATAAGAAGTATCAGTATTGGTGACTATAGAGAATTTCCTTGTGCATTTTATTCAGAAAAGCATCAATTATATAGACTTTAAATAAACCAGTTAAGTGGGTCTTGCTGATAGAATCTGGGGGCTGGAAATCATCTATATTGATTTTAGCCGTGATATTAATTACCAAGCAGAAAGCCCCAATTTAAATTATTGATTTTAATCAACCCTTTTATCTGTATGTCAGTTAGACACAAAAGGTACACTGCGTGATTTATTCAGCCGAGTAAGACTCTTCTTCCCCTATTGATATAATAGAACCACACACAAAAAGATATAACTAAACCTTTATTTAGAATATTTTCATTTTATCGGGTATTGTGGCTCATCAGTTTATAAAATAGTCTAAGAATAGTAAATATAGAGCCTCTCATATACCTTTGGAGTTTCTTGTCTCAGTGAAGGTGCTTGAAACAGTGTCCTAATCTATGATTTTGTCAAGAAATCCCTGGAAGAGAAATTATGTCTGCAACTGAAAAATCAGTCTAAATATTTTTTGTTTTGTTTTGTTTTCTGACCATTTCCAGCTTTACAGAAAGATCAGTTCCATCCTTTGCTTCCTTCTCCCCGATCTGTATCCAGCTGCTCACTTTATAGGCATTGCAATTTTAAAGATTGGTGCCAATGTATATTCTATCCTCGTATTTTTCATCCTCTTTTTCATGTTTTTAGACCTGCAGGTAGGTGGGGCTATCAGTGATTGTAAGTACTGAAAATCTTTATGGCAGTGGACCAGGGTTAAAATTCCAGAAAGTAATTAAAGATCTGGGCATAATTCAAAACATGTAATCTCTAATACTGACAGGATTGTTTTGAACTCAGAGCCATCTACTATGAAAAAGAAGGCGATAGGACAAAGTTAGAAATAGAATAACAGAGTCTTTTCAATGCTGAATTTCTCCTTCATTGTCCCATTATTGGCCTTTTAGGGTTTCCTAAAACTGGCATTTTATGACTTTGGAAATCACATAGATTCTAATCTATGGCTCTGAATTTCATCAGAGGATTTGACCCCAAAGGTGTTCTGATCACCCTTATTGTGTCAATCTCCTTGTTATGACCCTGGGCAGGGCTCTAGAGGGTTCTTTACTTCTCTTAACAAATGTTTCAGCCAAAGGCCTTCCAACAATTGATAAAACTCCACCCTTACGCTACCCTGAAGGTAGCCACTCTCAGACTCCCAAATCCAGCCCCAGTAGTACAAAGAAAGCCCACAGAGTAGGAGCATGCTCACAAGGCAGGGTCCAGATTTCTAAATCCAATCCACCAAGCAGAATCCATGCACAATACAAAGGCAGTCCTCAGGACAAAAGACAAGTCACAAAAAAGAAGCAGTTCCAAAGCTCCAGTGAAGCAGAGGCCAAATGCAGTCCACAAGAGAAGGGTTAGGTCCAAACCAAAATGTGAAAAGCAATCTTCTAAGCAAGGCAAACAGCAGACAGGCACGAGTCATTCCGGGGGAGTATAAGCCAAGGTAAACAATTGTTTCTGGCAAAGACTAACTCTCCAAGGCTTCTCCTTAAGTTACTCCCCTCCAGATGTTCCTTGTGAGGAGGGGTGGGACGACCTTTTCCCGAGTACCCTTGCAGCCCTTCTCTGGACTTGCCTGCGCTCCACTCTCCTTGCCCTTGGATTGAGTGGATAGAGAGCTGTTACTCATCAGAGGAGATTGGTTACCTATCAGCACCACTGTTGGTTAGCAGCCGATCCTCCTCTTCATCTGTGCAGGTAGGCAGCTCTCCATCTGGTCGACCAACTCTGTCAGGGAAATACTTTAAGGGCTGACCAGCTGCTACAATGATATAAGGCAGGGAATGAGTCAGCAAGGTTTTTGGGCTGATACGACTTTAAGAGGCTGTATATATAAGAGAGGCCCTGTGAGGGCATCCGTCTCGCCGTTAGTGCTTCCGTGCTATAGTTGATCATTGATTGCCTGGCTTTCCTAGTATGTGTATGTATATATTCCTTGTAGATAAACCACTGTTTGAAAGACAAACCTCTGTTTACTGTATTTTGCTCTTGGGTTGTCTCAAAATAGTCACACTGTGTGTACTCTGACAACCTTCTCCAATGCCTGAGGGTCCCAGGACAGCATAGTCCTCAGCCCCTGGCGTACCTTCCCTGTTGGACAGTCCCAGTTCCAACTCCTCCTCCGAACCGGGCTCTGAGGGGGGCCATTACACTCCTAGATATCATTCTTTTCTATGATAAAATTGAGGTCTCTCAATTTATACAGTTAAAGTAGTCATTTATACTAGTTAAACTAGTCACTGCATGTCTATGGATAAGACATACATGCTGTGCATATAGAATCTATGTATAAAAAAAAAACCCTGCCTTCTGTATATTGTTTTAGGTTAGGTTTCATATTTTTTTGTAGAAAATGATCATTAAAATGGGGGCATTTTCAGTTGCAATAAGTTGCATAAGCACTATATACATGTGGGAAAATTATTTTTTTATTGTGCAAGGGACTAGCCTCTAACCATAGAAAGGGTACAAATTTATGTTATGCCACAGTTGAACAATAGTCTACTGAACAAGCTAGAGTTAGGTTGTGTGAACTTATTTAAATATTGGTAGCCATTATGAAGAGCTATGAATGGCATCTATATGACACTGTCTTTGCTAACGTATTTTGATAAATTTCCTGGAATTTAAAAAGTGAATACTTTGTTTTCATTCAGTTGAAAAAGAATGGCGGTATCTTGTGAAATTAAGTTCATGATTTCTAAATGCAAGTGTTAAGTAATTTCTACTTTAGGAAATTTAGACTGTCTTTTTCCATATAATTACCAAGTAACAACTAAAATTTGAATACTGTTATTAACTAGAGTTAAACTTTTGTGACAAAATGGCATACATAGCAAAAGTTACAAAAGCAGATAATTATTTTGAGTTTTACACATTAAAAATCTGCTCTGGGTAAGAACAAAACAGTGCCCTCTTTTTGTCAGTGTTAGGCACTAACAGAATACATATTATGTGCCCTACAAATTTATAGACGATAATTAGGAAAAAAAGGTGCCTTCAGCCACCTCGCCTAAATGCTGTGATATCTGGAAATGTTCTTTTTGGAATGGTAGAAATTAGAAATGCAACTTCTCTAAAAGCTTTAGCCAAACTAGGCTCAAATGGGTTTGGTTTGCACATGCAAAAAGTGACCTGCCATAATTCTGTCCTGCTATTCAGCAGGTTGCAGAAGAAATTATAGCATTATTTTGGCATTTGGGGAGCTATCAGAATGCCACCATTCTGTTAGAAGAGTATATATTACAGATTTCATTTATACCATTTGCCCCCCCAAAACCATATGAAGTGACAGTGCAAATTGGTTATAATGACTTTTTTTTTATCTTTCACCAAACAAATATAAAACTTTTAAAAAACAAAAGTTCTAAAACTTTATAATAATTTGTAAATAAATAAATTTCTCTAGTTTGAAAAACTTACATTATTACATTATGAGCCATGGTGGCGCAGTGGTTAGAATGCAGTACTGGAGGCTACTTCTGCTGACTGTGGGCTGCCAGCACTTTGGCAGTTCGAGTCTCACTGGCTCCAGGTTGACTCAGCCTTCCATCCTTCCAAGGTCGGTAAAATGAGGACCCAGCTTTTTGGGGGCAATATGCTGACTCTGTAGACTGCTTAGAGAGGGCTGTAAGGCACTGTGAAGTGGTATATAAGTCCAAGTTCTTATTGCTATTACCAGAAAAATAAAATATAAGGCCTGGAGAAGAAACAAATTGCATTTTTAGAGCAACTTAGTGCAGTAGTGAAGCTTGAGATGTACAGGTCTCAAGTGTGCATTTTGATCAAAATATCAACTGATACTGAGGATACCAAACAAAAGGTAGACTTGAAATTCTTAGAACAAGAATTAAAAATATACCACCTGTATCACAGTCCCTTTATGTGATGGGGACCTCGCTTGAAAGAGATTGTACAGTTTTAAAACTGGAAAGGATGAATTCTAAGGAAGCCAGAATGGTCTCTAAAGGGTGGGAGAAGAAATATTACATTATTTGATGAGAGTTAGCTTAAGGAAAAGGGCAAATAAGTACAGGGCATGGTAGAAGAATATAAAACTATACATAGTATAGTAAAATAAAGCAACTCTGAAGTCATTCTGTCAAACTGAACATTAAGAGAATCAAAGTAGGCAAAAACAATCACTGCACATAGCTCAGATGTGGCATTTCCAACCCTAAGATGTACTGTTGGTCATCATTTTGGACCATTTTAAAACTGAGATAGGTAAATTCATGAAATACAAGACTATAATGCTTAGTCACATTTGTCTTTGGATGCCAACTGTTGAAAAACCATTGGCAGCAGAGTACTATTATTCTTGTTGCAGTTATAATTTTGTCATAGGCATTTGTTTGTTCATGAGGGGAGCTTGGATTAGATAGGTACTTAGTATGATCCAGCCGATTGCTGCTGTTACAGCCACATCATACCTGCCTGTACTGTGAGAAATTCACAGTAACACGACAAATAAATTGTGTGTGTGCATATATATAGCAAATGGCTCACAAAATCTATGCACTGTATGAAACACCATGGAATATGCTTGAATTATATATTGTATTATACTTCCAAAATGCTTAACAAAGAATGCCAGCTGCTATGAAAAAAGAAAGCTGCTCAGTTACTGAGGGCCAACTGCATGCAACTAGAAACTATATAAAACACTATTCTTTTGCCCACCAGCTTAACTGGTTTTACATATAATGTTACAGCATACCCAGTGTCAGTAACCTGAAAACTGTTGATTGCTGAATGCATTTGTTTAAATATTCTGTTCTAAAACAAAATGGGGAAGAAAAAGTAAGTCATACTGATAGTTAATAGCTTGCAGTCTCTTCTAAATATGATTACTCAAAACAATAAGCATATTCTGGTTCATGAGTTTTGCAGTTTTCCCCCTAAGAAGTATATTTTAAAATGAATATGAAGTATTTAATTGTAATACAGTAGTAGCTTGGTACTCAATTGCTTTGAAACTCATCGAATTTGGTATTCAATGCATTTTGACACAAAAATATTTATTTGTTTGTTTGTTTGTTTGTTTGTTTGTTCAATTTGTATGCCGCCTTTCTCCGAAGACTCAAGGCAGCTTATGTTGTCCCGGTTCTCATCATTTGCACAAACTAGAACTTGTTGGTGTTGGTTGCCTTGGGACTCACTACATTATTCCTTATGGGAAACATTTATTTGGCACTCATCATTTTTGGTACTGATTGCACTTCCTGGAAACAATTAATGATGAGTATCAAGGTACTACTGTATTCATGTTTAAAATGCCTGCAGTTTTTTAAGTGTTCCAAATGGCCATTGTTAAAGTTGTGTGGTGACTTGACTAAAAGTCCTTAGAGTATCCATAAACTATTCAGATAGCACAATCGATTGTGGTTTCCTAAAATTCCAGAGGATTTCTTTAAAGAATTTAATGATTGCTAGAGCAACATACTATATATTATTTTAGAAAATTTCTGCAGGTCTTAAACTTGAAGTCTGTCTCTTTTAGCATTTTAGCACAAAGTGCTTCCATCTTCTGTGACTGCTTTCAGCATCTTTATGCTGTTTTCCAAATTTCCAAATAACTTATGAAGTCAGAATTATGGAGTACATTTAGTGAGTTTTGAAGATGGAGCGCAGTTCTATTTTACACATCTATCTCGCAACGTAACCATTTGAGGCTCTCTACTAAATTGAGTGATGCTGTTTAGAGTTGTGTGACTTCAATTCCGAAAGGCTGATGGCAACTCTAGAACCAGAGGTCCCTGTAGCTAGAGCTATATGGAGCGTAAATAAAATCCAGTGCTCAATGTGTCCTCAAAAGGGAGATTGATTGATTGATTGATTGATTGATTGATTTAATTTTATTTATATACCGCCCTTCTCCCGAAGAACTCAGGGCGGTGTACAGCCAAGGTAAAATACAGAAAATACAAAAATTAAGAACAATTAAAATAAATTAAATATTTGGCCCACAGTTTAAA
>JANHZT010000525.1:268239-294184 GCA_032468215.1 Stegonotus admiraltiensis
GCTTTCGGCTTCGTGCTTCTGGGAGCAGAAACACAAAGCCGAAAGCACCAGCCTGAAGATGACGAATGAGACTTTGTCAAAACGTTGCGAAGATACTTCCAATTTTACACAGGAGAAAACCCGAACAACCAAAGACCTACATACAAACACCCGTGAAAACCTCAGAAAATATATATATATATATATATATATATATGCAAAAAGCTAGAATATTTTTAAACAAGGAAGTCAGACAGTAAAAGCACACACACCGATACATACTGTACATGCACATGCCTATAGAAAATAGAAACATTTTCACCTTGCTCCTACACCACCACTCCGCCAACTTCAAATTGCAGTGCTATCTTAATATTAAAGAAATGTAAGATCGTGGATTAATTCCAATATTCCAAATTATATTTTATATATGGCAACTTTTCACATTTTGTTTAGGTTCCCTCAGTAATAACTTTCTGATTAATATGGGTAATAAAAGGAAGAAAAAAAACACTCACAGGTTCATTGCTGTTTGCTGTGAGACACAATAATGGAACGTTGTCGTACCTGATTAAGTAGCTAATTAGCATCAATCAACTCTGGCTGTAGAATAGCAGAGGTTAGTGTAACCATGATTACTGAGGCAAAAAGAGCAAATGGGAAGGGGGAGGATGATAACGACAGGTTAATAATAAGGAACTCATCCATTTTAAAAAACATTTTGATCATAATTTATATTTGCAGACTGCAAAGTCTCCAGACTGTAATCATAAGTTTTGTAAGATGAATTTCACAAACCATAAATGTTTTTCTATTTTTACTTCAAAATCTTACATGATTTAATGGGCACGGTATTGTGTACAAACAAAGCAGGTATTTTGATGTTGTTCCTTTTCAACAATAAGTACAGCACATCATGAGCATTCACACTTCCACATATCTCACCTTTCCTAAACTTTGTTCAGTTTCATTCTTTCCTGCCATAATTATTTCATTAAGTCGCTGGTAATACAGTAATATTCACATAATCATTTTTATTGCAAAAGAGAAACAAACAGTAAACTAGGCTTTAACAGTTAAACAAATACCATAAAGCGTTTGTTTTTCTTTTATACTTTGTCTGAACAAGAGCACTAAAACCAGTGACTGTTGGATACAGTATTCACAGTATCTGCTAGTAAAAGCTCTTCCGGTTTTCTGTCATCTAGGGACACTGATGGGTTGACAGTAGGTTTTGAGAAGTAGGAACACACTCTCCAAAAACTAACAGAACAAGGCCAAAATGAAATACAATTTAATTAACTTAACAGTTACTTTTAGATATGATTAAAACTATTAATCATTTTATGTTATTAATATTTTACTGTAATAAATCCTATGTATATTTTTCAAACACTGAATATTTAAATATTAACTTAAATATGTATGTAAGATGGGTTTAGAATTGAAACCTAATTTTCTCATTTATTTAAATGAGAAAATAAATTTTCATTTGTATTTTGTTACTGCCCAGCTCCCAAAACCCTAGGCAATTTACAGTGAGATAGTTTAAAAAAGGAATCCAAATATAATAAAAATATATTAATCAGCAAGCTCAAACAAAACTAAAATAACCCATTTACCATAAAAACAAATTATCCAAATTAAAAACCAATTACTAAATGCCCATTGAAACATCACCTTTACAGCTTTGTGAAATTCTGCTATCAAAGGTGCCTAGTGTACCTCCAAGGGCAAGGTGTTTTGCTGTCTGGGACCAATTGCAGCCAAAGATTTATTGATCAATCTATTTATCATCACAACACAATTTTGACAGCATCTTGACAATTTTGAAGATATGAAAAAATTTAAAACAGCCGAAAAGGGAACTCGTGAGCTTATTTTCGCTGGCAGAGCGCTCAGGCTGCCACAAGCCCCCCTGACACGAGTGACATAGAGCTGGCCATGCCCACCCTGGTCCCTGAGGCCAAACACAACCCTGATGCAGCCCTCAATGAAATCAAGTTTGACACCCCTGATCTAGTGGGTTCAGGCAATTAAGGTTGGCCCAGCCAGCCTGAGGGTACCCAAGTGTCTACCATGAAAGGCTTTATAGGTCAAAGCTAGCATTTTAAATTGTATCTGGAAACCAACTGCTCACAACTGCATGATGCTCAGTATATTGGAGCTACATGTTCCCAACATTAGGAACCAATTAATACAGAGGCCAATGTATTCTGGACCACCTGTAGTTTCAGAGTAGCCTTTAAAGGCAGTCCCATTACAGAGACTGAGTGGTAATGACAACATCATTATCATAGTCAGATAAGGCTGCAGTTGGTGCACCAAGTGAAGGTGAGAAAAAACCTTTTAGCCATGGCTTCCATTCGTTGCTTAAGGAAGTTTATTCCAGAAAGGCCCCTAATTACAGATCATCTCCTTCACAGGAAGTGCAAGCCTATTCAGAGATCATGCTGGTGTCAAATGGAGAATTATAATGAATTCCATCTTGCTTGGGTTTAATTTCCGTCTATTCTCTCCCATTCAGACTCTTAGAGCCTCCAAGCACTAGAATATACCACTGACAGCTTTCCCCCTATACCCTGGGATGGTGATGTAAAGCTTGACATGGTCAACATCCTGACGGTATCAGATCACAAAGAGTTGAATAACCTCTCCCAGACGTTTCATGTAATTGTTAAGAGTAGAGGAGAAGGGACTGAGCCTTGGAGCATTATCAAAGGCAGGAAGCGTCCAATTGATTTTTCACTGCTTAAAACTGAAGTCTATGGAGAATATAACAGGACCACTGGAAAAATGTGCTCCCAATCTCCAACCCTTTGAAGATAATCTAGTAATGGTTGAGGGTATCAAAAGCTGCCAAGATATCCAAAATAACCAGGAAAGGCATACGGCGCTCATCAGGTCCTAACATAGATTATCCAGGAGAGCAACCAGTACATCTGACCTTGACCCTTGACTGAAAAGATTCCAGATGAACCACTGTTCTAGGGTGCTGGGTAGCTGCTTTACTATTACCATCTCAACAACATTTCCTAAATTGGAAATGTGGAACACAACATGGCTTTCTAAGATCACCATATCCAAGGACAACCATTTCAGAAAAGGGCATAGAATAGTTTTCTTCAAGGACTCAGCAACATTTTATCTGTATTGAAGCATTAAAAATGTCCAAGATCCAAGTAGTCACACACCTCTCCTGCTCCTAGTAAAAGCTAGAGTCGAAGCCACAAGCCACACTTTCACTTTCTAGTTTACAGACCTAAAGGAATCTGAGATAACACAGTACGAAAATGCTGTAATTACCTTTAACTCTGGACACCACTCTGTCCATGAGGAGTTGTGTTAAAAACTTTGGTGAACACCTTTGTCAAAGGAATGCTGTACAAATTGGTCAGAACAGCCAGACAGGAGTTTGAAATGCTACCTGCTTCCTGAAAAGGAGTTTGTAACCCTATACAGGATAGCTGGACAACAACCCACCAATAGAATAAAGGAGAAAACTGAGAGTACTTTGCCTCCCTCATTGCCACAACTGAACCTATAGCAAGTACTTATAGTCAGTCAAATTCCCTTTTTGTCTTCTTCCACAGGCGCTCAAAACATTTTTTTTTCTTTTGAACCAGTCCCCTTGATTTTTGGCAAGGACAGAAATCGAATCCTCCTCTTCTTAAAATGCATGTATGAATCAGACAGATTCTGCTGCGAGAAGGTAGTCCTCAGGGCATCTTGACTACCACATTTTATACCAGTGGCAATATCGTGATCAATTTCAGAGACAGCACCATGCAGAACACGTTCTAGTAGTCTAAATATATGGTGATAAGGATGTAAGATATTGTTAAGTTGTTGGTCTTTGTTCAGTGGCGTTAATTTCAAGTTTACAACCCATTTTTACATTTGGCAAGCAATGATCATCTGCACACACCAAGACTCTGCAATGATGAACATCATTCTTCTGCCTGATAAAAATCTAAGCAGTGCTAGGGTGCTGGGGAGAAAATTACATGGGCAGAGAAAAATGTAAGTTGACAGTTAAAATATTGACAGTTAACCCATTTCTATTTTGTCATGCCCTAATATAGAAGCCAGATTGAAATGTCTTGCATGAGTTCCATTGCATTAAACAAATGTGACACTTTATTTTCTGGCTGTTTTTGTGCTGAGGGAAGTGAAGTGGTATAATAGCAATATAAATGAAAATGCTTTGTGGCACTGCTTGCTAAAGTAAAAGACAACAAGAATCTAGAAAAGTATTTTAAGAGGTTTTGATTTTGAAGATGAAATGGGTTTTTTCAGATGCTTAAATTAAGAATGTTATCACTCTATGAAATTTATTGTAGTGTTGCAAGTTAATTATGATAATGATGATTAAATTTTAATAGTATGTGTCAGCAGCATTGTGTATTATCATTATACTTTTAGTGATGCTCACCTAGTCCCTATTGTCCTTCAGCATGAATGGAAATGTTCATTCAAAGCGCTGTAATAGTCTGATTATGTAGGTCACTTTATGCCCTTCTGATATTATGGGCTATCTAAGCAAATGATCTGACAGTGACTGTTTTGAGCGATGTAATAACTTATTAACTGGGGTGAGTTTCCTGTTTTACACGGGAAAATCCCTAAGCATTCATGGATCCCGTTTCCCCCATGACTGAAGAGACTGGATGGGGCTGAATTTTGGGGGACTGTTTTTAAAGGGATGAGGTGAGTTTATAGCTCCTTAAGATCACCTGTAGTAAGACAAAACTCAAGAATCAGCTCTCACCCATTCCTACAATGCCATTTTATTGCTGTCTCATGAAGTGCACCCTGATTAAAATAAGGAGCCCATCAACGTTTGATCAATTTGAATATCCCTTAGCTTCCGTTTCCCAAACAGTGTGCCTATTAAACTATATTTCTATGTTTTGTTTACCTTTAAGCATGCAGGATGTCCATGCTTAAGCATAAATGAACCCAAAGAAAGACAGTTCAATAGCCCTACTGTTGGAGGGTATACAACAGTCCTATGACTTCTTTCTTGTTAACCAAGGTTATGGCTTACAGTATTTATTTTCACGTATTTATCCAACAGGCCTTATTGTGATTTTTTCTTCCCTCTTTATTAAAAAAGTAACAAGGTTATTATCTTCGCTTTCAGACATATACTGCTTTTCTTCCTTCTCCTACCTCTTCACTTAATCTTGATCTTCTGATATTTAAAGAAATACAGTAAATCAAAGTTTGATGTATGTACATTTGTTGAAGCATGTTAAAATTCTGTCTCTCTCTCTCTCTCAGCAGCTTGGAGAGAGTTAACATAATTAGCATCCGAGCTGCTGTTAATCAAGAATCCTCTTCCCTTTGACAAAGGGGGAGAGAATATACACACTTCGTTGACAATTCTGTCCCTTTTTAAGTTTTAGAGAAGACTGTGACAGATTACCATCTGTCAGACCTCCCTCACAGATCCTTCCTCTCATGCTACTGTACTATGTTCAAAGGTAGAAAGAACAAAGTTTGTTTCAAATACAGTTGAACTATGCCAATGATTTGTTCTTCAAACGTGTGACTATCACTAAAGTATAAAACTGTCCTTTGAACTATGTATATAGGGACCTTGGACCAATGGACAATGGCATTGATTTAATCAATTTAAGCGTGACTCATCATCCTCTGAAAACCATTCTGGAGTTCTCCTTAAGCTTGCAGCAATGCCTTTGACTCATGTTGTGGCTTATTTGAATATTTTGGGAGAAGCCCAGAAGAGATGAGTAGAGATCAATCTGCTTTTTTCTAAACCATCACCTAAAGTGGCTTAGAAATGGGATATAGAATATAGGGGCATGTGGCTTGTAACCCTGAATAGTTCCTCTAATTTAGCATAGTAGCACAGTAGCATTTTTGGACCTTGAACAAAGTTTGATTATTTTTATTAAACATTTTTTTAAAGTATATGTTCTTGTTCTAATAAATTCCCACTTTTGTAACACTGAGAAGAAAAGAACTTGTAACTGGTTGTCATATCCTGATCTGGAATGAAAATTAGATTGGGAGATGCCTACTGCATCTAATTTTTGGTGAGCCTGTGAATCTTTGATTTTCATTTTTCAGGAAATTACATTTCAGCATCAGATTGCTGAGGCTCTAGGCAGGCTGAGAATGAAACTGCCTACTTAAATCCAAGGGCATAGAAAAGGCTTACTATTGTGTTCTAACCTGGACATCTCAAAGTTGTTTGTTATTCTCCCAGATTTTCTGGCTTCACAAGATTTTAGGCATAAATCTTAAAGGAAAGTGTTATTGTTATTCATCTTCTAACTTTGGATTCAGCCATGTGGTCCCTGTCCTAAGTTTGTCTAAATTGTGTTTCTGTCAGACCTCTATTGAAATTCAAAACCACTGCATACAATATGTTTGCACTGTCTTCAGGGCAACAATGTACACAATTTCACATTTAATTACTATATTGCCATTCTTTAGAGTTCCAACAGCAAGTTTTAATTATAACCTAACCATAAAAAAGCACTTCATTGATACAGGATGTTTTCAAATGCTATAAAATGAAAAGAAGGGTGGGGAGGCATACATTTCTTTTTTATTTATTTATTTTAAGTTGTGACAGTGTAACTGTGGCACAAGAAGAAGTGTGATCACAGCAGTACCAGTTTAGCTCTGGCAAATCAGCTAAATAGCTAGTATTTGGATCATTTCACACTTTAAATTCTTAATATGCATTGCTAAATATATTTCATCACAGTTTGCTAATTAATTACAGCTGCTAATTTTTGTAGTTGACATCGTTCATTTCAAAGTGTTAATACGTTGCATCAATAATAGGTGTGACAACGATTTGTAAAATTTGGTTGAACATGCACTATTTAGAGTTATCACATACTCATTAAATACTGCAATTAGTGTGCAAGAAAACTGCTGCTCTTGGCGTTGATATTATCGTCTGATCTGTGCCTAGTTCTTTGGTGACTAGCATCTTCAGCTTTTCCCGTCATAGCGGTTACAATACAATAGTGTTTGCAAAAATACTGGTTTTGCTCCTCAATTAACTTTCATTTGCCCATGATTTATTTACTGTATACCCACCTTTATTATTTTTGCAAATAACTCAAAGCAGTGAACATATCCTGCACACTTTCCTCCTGTTTTCCCCACAACAACAACCCTGTGAGGTGAATTGGGCTGAAAAAGAACGACTGGCCCAAGGCCACCCAGCCGGGTTTAATGGCTAAGGTGGAATTAAAACTCATGGTCTCCTGCTTTCTAGCCTGGTGCCTTATTTACTAAACCAAACTGGTTCTTGATGTAAGTATTTTAATGACTCATTGGACGTTTGGACTTTAGTGTTTCACTGTCCACTAACTATTTTCATTTTAGCAAGCTATAAAATATCAACCTTGATATTATTTTGTTGGGATATTCAAAGGTATCCCTTCAAAAAATGGTTTTGGTTGCTATAGAATCGATGAAGCAGGAGAGTCAGGAAGAATTCCAATATGAAAAGGTTTTCACATTGCCTAAACTAAAACATCAATGATTACTATGTATGTTACTAAATTAAATATCTATATGAAATAAGAAGCTTAATGAAAAATCTCCCACATTTAGTCTATTGCATTTCCAAATAACAGTTTGAGAGAATCAAAACTGAAACGATGTAAACTCCCTACATTTCCTGTGGTTCAAATGTGGGAAAACCTAGTAAAGGTACTGAGGTTCTTTCTCTCTCTCTCCCTCTCCCTCCCTGCCTCTCTCTCTCTCTGCCCCTCCCTCTCTCGCTCTCTCATTTTATTTGGCTATCTAGCTCATTTTGTGATATCCACCTTCTAACAAGTCTGAATAGGTAACATGCAAACATTTTGTTGTTAAAACTATACTTACTGAAAGATGTAACTACTTTAAACCATGTTCAAGAGCAGCAAGGGAATTCCATTCCAAATCAACTGTTAATAAACATAAACTCAATTTTGTGCTTACAGGTTTTATGACAGCTTGCTCAAGTTTTTCTATGTTTTAAACCTGCAAGTGCTGTGGGATGTAAGGATCAATTAAAATCTTTTGCTTCATTTTAGTCATAAAATAGTTCTTAAATGTGAAGTTGTACAGTTACCCTATTTTAATGGATATTAATTTTCATATGCTCTTGAAGCTGAGATTTATTATTTCCAAGACAATGATTTATCCTTTGTGCTTAAGAGATGCAAATGTGCAACAAATACCATGTCTTAAATTTCAGTAGTTAATTGCCTATGTTTTGGTCTGTTTTCTGGACTATGCAATTGAAATTCTGTAGTCTTAAAACAACAATATTGACATTTTAAGGGATTGGCAACAAGTTTTATGCATATGTGCCAATAAGCTTCAGTCATAGCCCAGGGAATTTGGGCAATATTGCATTCCCAACTTTTGTTCACTGTTTTCTAGGTACTTGCCAAGTTACAATTTTGGACCTTAGCTGCTTCTGAAAGTTGCAGGGGAACTTGATGTAACAAGCCATTGGCAGTTCACTCTCCCAATGGTCATCTACTAAAGCAAGCAGAGCATACAGTACTTCAGCCTTCCCAATTCCACTAAGATTTTGTGTGTGTGTGGTATAACTATTTAGATTAACACAAGCACAGTTGCAAGAAATGCTTCTGTTTATTAATCTCTAAGCAACACAGGGAGTCTGTCTCAACCAAAGGGTGAGATACAAATGTTTTAATGTGAGAAGTTACAAGTGCATATTTGGAATGGCAGGAGATGAAGATAACTACTGTAGGATTGGGCATCCTTCAGAAAGTTTATAAATAGCTGTACTTAGTTAATAGATTTTCTATTGCAGTTTCAGGTGCAGAGAAGAAAGTTTTAATGTTGCCATTTCAAATTTATCTACCTAGATTCATTACTTTTCAAGTTGTTCCCGACACCTCAGCAAATCAGTGAAAAATAAATTTAAAGACTTCAACATTGTTTTTTCGTCTTTTCCTTTCTCAGATGCTTGTAACCACTCCAGAAAAATGGGATGTTGTGACCAGAAAGAGTGTTGGAGATGTGGCTCTTTCTCAACTAGTGAAACTCCTTATTCTTGATGAGGTACACCTACTCCATGAAGATAGAGGTCCTGTACTAGAAAGTTTGGTAGCCCGCACTTTACGCCAGGTATGTCACGGTTGATTGTTAGAACAAATGTATGTAATATCATATGCTAGAGACAATTCCAATGACTAATTAAATCCTTCATTATGTCTAACCTGGGTCCAGGAGCAGTCATCATAAAGATCACTGTGAGAAGATAATGCATTTTTGTCTCTTTCCTTTTGGAACAGAAGGAATATAGAGCATATATAGGACCCAGAGTACCCAGATTGTGGGGGGCAATAAGCTGACTTTGTATAAATATACAGAAGTATGAAGGCTATTGCTTAATGCATTGTAAGCCGCCCTGAGTCTCCGGAGAAGGGCGGCATATACGTATGCATATACGTATACGTATACATACATACATACATACATACATACATATATATATTTCTCAAAATTTTGTGAACCATTTTGAATTTTCACTATTTCTACATTAATATGATCCAAAATGTTCTCCACACAAATCCTAAAATTAGATAGAGAGAACCCAATTTAAAAAATGAATCAAAAGTATACTTCTTTGTTTATTTAATAAGCACTAATGCATATATGTTTCTAAATGCTAATCTTAATTAAGCAAACCACATACAGAACACAGGGATGTGCTGATATTAAATCATGCTATTACTCTTTGTTCACATAGCTTTGTTAGAAAACTTTACTGTTGCTCAAATCTGCCATTTTGTTTTCTCATAAGCCAAAGACTTCTCCAATAAAAATCATGCTGGAGAAAAATAATTCTACATAGATAGACTTGATAATGGATTTATATAGAGTCCTGGAATTGTTTATATTTGCTCATAGTTCTCATACTGTGACACATCTTCCAAAAGCCTTTTGTATCCTTCAGTTAAATGTATTTTCAGTTATTGCTATTTTAAAATCACATCACTTTTTTTTCAAAAAAAAATGAAAGCATTATTTACTAAATTACACATCAAATGGTCAAGTAATTGCATTTCTAAAATCTCAATGTGGGTAAAGATATTTTTATTTATGATTGATAAAATAATCCAAGCACATAATTTTAGCAAATTAATCTCTGCTTCCCTCCTCAAGTCCTATTGCCTCATTTTGGAAGGAAAGGAAGGATATTCCTGGAAGTGCTACTGAAAAACTTGAGTGTTTTATTGGTTATTGAATAAAATTAGAGAAAATTAGTTAAGTAATACCGTGTTTCCTTGAAAATAAGACCCTGTTTTATATTTTTTTCAACCCTGAAATAAGCGCTTGGCCTTATTGCCATGCACTCAAATCCCGATTGGGCTTATTATCAGGGGATGTCTTATTTTGGTGGAAACAGGGTACCATGCTACAATTCCTAATTCATCTATGATTCTATATTAGATACAAAACAGATTAATAATCCTAGTAAAGAATAAAAAGGATTACTGAAAACTAAAACTCTCTGATGTTATGTTTAAAATAATAACAGCAGGGTAAAATAACAAAAGAGCAATGTGCTATTTGGGATGGAAGGGTGTTACCACTATGGTGGAAAGTTCAGTAGAGATTAATAGCAGAATTCTTAGAATATAGATAGGATCACAAATCTCTGCAAAGGAATTACTTTTTTATTTATCTTATTAAATATCTTTTGCAAAGATCAGTTTTTAGTCTGTTTAGCCCTGAAGTCAAGTTACAGCTACCTTGTAAGGAAGGAGCTTTGAGGTCAGTGATTTGGTCTTGAATAAGAATATAAAAACATGTTTGCACATTATGCACTTTTTGCTTTTACATGTAACTCAAATTGAATTGATAAAACATTTTGGAAGAAAAAGCTTTGAGCTTTACTCCTATGCTGGGGTTAGAACATCAAAAGAATCCTCTGAAACCAATTTTCACTTTGATGTTTAAAGTTACACATTACTGAAAATAGCACAGATGTAAAATGAAAATGTTTAAAGTGGAAGGTGGGAATGAGAGAAGAAGGCTCTAGACTTCAATGATATTTACCCAACAAATTAGTGCAATTGAAATTTATTTATATATTTATTCATTTATATGGCCACCCATCTCAAACAAGTTGGTGGCAACAATTATAAAAGCAATTAAAACCAAATTACAGGGACAAAAGAAAATTAAATACATATAGCGGCTGAGAGATATTATAATCTGTAGATGTTGGCATAACCAGGAAACGGAACCCTTAGCAAACTTGGGACCCCAGGCTTGGGCTCATAACCAAATAATCAACATCTTACAAAAGGCCAACAGGGTTGGAGCCATCCTAATCTCTGAAGGGAGAATATTCAAGAGGCTAGGCACTATTTCTTTCACTGATGGGACCTGGATTATGCAAATTAATCTCTAGAAAGGATGCTTGGTACTCTCCCTGTTCACATCAGAAAGAACCAATGTCACATCCCAGAAAAAAAATCAAATCAAATGCATGAGTCATTTTTCAGTTTTCTAAAATTTCAGAATTCAGTAGCTAGCAATAGCAACAGCAATAGCATTTAACCTTCTATACCACTTCACAGTGCTTTACAGACCACTCTAAGCAGTTTACAGAGTCACCCTATTACCCCCAAAAGTCTGGGTCCTCATCTTACTGACCTCAGAAGGATGGAAGGCTGAGTCAACCTTGAACTTGGTGAGATTCAAACTGCCAAATTGCAGTCAGTCAGCAGAAGTAGCCTCAACTACTGCATTCTAACCGCTGTCTATTAGATACTATAATTATTGTGTTTTAAATTATTTTTAAGCGAAGTGTTGGATCTAGCATATATACAATTTTTTTCTGTCTTCCTTCTTTTCTCAATGTCTGGTGAAAATAGTATGTTTTTTCAAGACAGCTGCAGCAGCTTATTTCTTTCTAAACCAAACCAATTAGAACATCTCTACTCCAGACATTTTGAAGTCTACACAAATACCCAGGCCATCATTTTAATTTGATATATGGGGAGCTGGGGGAGTGATTCCTAAATAAGCTAGCAAGTACTAGCCCTCTTCAAGTGTTAGACAAAACAGTGATATTCTACATACATTCAAGATGATTGGAAAGAAATGTGTTGGTCCTAATCCTCCTTGCATTGTCTTCTGTGTATAAAAAATAGCTGCAGTAAAGAAATATTTGCCTGTAGAGCAGTGTTTCTCAACCTTGGAAGCTTGAAGATGGGTAGACTTGGCATTTAATTATGTGGTATTTATATATTTATTACTAATAATTGCATCAGAAAGATCAGTTTGAGAATTAATAATAACTTCTTATTCTTTTTTATAAAAACAAAAATGTAGAATTATAAAATTGGAAGGGTCATTGAATCCAGCTTCTATTCAGTTTTCAAGGATAACATTGTCCAATTCATTTCTTTGTCATCTGCAGATTGAAACGTATTCCCTCCACCATGTATAGGCCATTGATAGTGCTGAACAGCCCAGAGCCCAGATCTGAACTTTTGGGTACCCTACTCAGTTCCTCTTACCAAAATTATTTCAGAAGGCAAAGTAATAAAATATTCTATACAACAGCAAAGAGAATTAAAATAAAAACATAATAACAAAATTAACATGCATAGCAATTTTTAGAATAAAAAGGGGGCTAGAAGCCTGATAATTCCAAAAAAATGACCGTATTGCTAAATCTTCATTGTCCTCTTGTCCAAAAAATATTAATTCAATACATTTAAACAATTCATTGCTGCAAACCAAGTGTGGATTTTTTTTTCTTTCCAATACAATATAATATTTTTAGTCGATCCCAAGGCTTGAAAAAAATATTGATTTCTTAATAGCTTCCAAATCCTAAGGATCTAACTAAGAAGCTTGCTTCTTAATATAAAGTAATTGATTCTAAGTCATATTAATAATCCTGTTGATGTCAGCTCCAAATGCAATACTAATAGGAGGCGATCAAGCCATGTATGTTAATGTTCCAATGTTTGGGGATAAATTTCCAATAGTGGGTGATTGTAAATAGCCCCTATTAACTATTCCATGAGGTGTCCAATAGACAGAAATATTATCCTCCTTTTAAAGTTATAGATTACAGTGTTCATGTTGTTTAATATGTTCTTTCATTGATTTACTAGAACAAGACATTCTAGCTTGTTATTCCAATGGTCACATAAATAACTAATGTCAACTTCATCAGCATCCAGTAAAGATGGGTTACTGGCTTAGGTTCCATGAATAATTCCTCCAAAACTACTAACTGCTGTGGATCTCCAGAAACAATAATTGCATATGGAGCAAATAAATGAAACAATGTGCCTAAATTTGAATATACTGCATAAGTATATTTTCTGTAAAGTTCAGTGAAAAAATTCTACAAAAGTTTTAAAAGTGGTTTCTTCAGAGATGAGTTGTTTCTAAGTAGTAATATTACAAGAGGTCCCGTTTACAAACCTTTCTTCACTTTTAGATTCTACTTGTTTCATTCTGTTCTCCATCCAGAGTAGATAGGTCACTATCTAAATTTGTTAAATAAATCAATAAATTCTATTATTCTATGTTGTAAGAATTTTGTAGGTGAGTGATATTTGTATCCCTCACACAATATTTACCATATATTTCTTGCAGTTTTTGAGCCAGTTTTACAGCTAGTTAATTGTCACATCATCTAGATTGGAGATTTGCAGAACCTCAGATGAGAAACTGAAAAGATACTGTAGAGTGGATAATACACAATGCCTGTTTGGAATCTTCTTTTTAAAAGTTGCATCTTTTCATAGGCCTGCATGGCATCTGCATAATCTTAGGAAATATGAAAGTGTATGATGTGCTTTGGAAAGAGTATGGATTCTCTTTTGTTACTTATCTAAAATGTGTATTTTGTTGGAATTGTACAGCGGCTGTGGAAGCCCAGTAAAAGATGCAACTGTTTTATAAAGGTTCAGCATGTATACACAATGCATATTCCAAGGCATCAGATCTAAAGCATTTCATCTCCATAATGTAAACCATACTTGACTAGCTAATTATCACTGTGTCTGAGAAAACGTCTACATGGCAAACGTATGCTGAGTTCCGGTGATCACTGCATTGTTTTCAGGATGCTTATATTTTATAATATTCTCTAGGATCTCCCTAAATTTCAGTCTTACTCTAGTTCTGAAATTAGAGACATTTATCCTCAAATTTCTCCAAGATGATTCATAAAGTTTTACCAGATCATAAGCAACTTTAGTCACTACCCTAAATAGGCATTCCTTTATCACCTTTCTGTCTCCAGCATCATTCTCCTTCTTCTCCTTCTCCTTCTCCTTTTTCTTCTTCTGTTGCTGCTTCTGCTTCTGCTTCTTCCCCTTCCTCTCATTTTCATTTAGCTTTCCTGAAAACAAGATTGGCTAGCAAATTTCTATCATCCATCTTGAGCAATTATATCCTCCATCACTACATCTGCAAGCCTATGAAATATCTGCAATTTATTTTCTAGAAAGTATTATTTCTATTTTTTTGAACTGGTCACTGACTGCAATAAGAATTATTTTTCTTTATATTTTATTTTCCTGATAAATAACCAACAACAAACTGCCTTATACTGTATCTCTTCTTCCATTTATTTTAATCCAGATGTTCTCTGCAATATTATTGTCTTCATTTCCTTGAATTTCAGTGCAGATGTGAGAATTATTATCATAGAGTACAAGTCCTCCTTTCTATTACTTCTATTCCCCTTGAACAAATTGTATCCTTCAATTGCTATTTTTCAATCATGGGAGTCACTCCACCAGCGTATTTAGATATGCTTGCCTTCCCATTCTTGTTTGTGTTTCATACTCCGAGCCTCAGTGTGTACATAGCAAAAGCTATGCATTTTATAAGCCAATATTCTTTCAGATTTTTACTGTGCACTATAAAGGAAATTGCTGTAACAAGGCTTTTCTCTGAATCTTTACTTCAGGGGTTTTCATTTCACAGGAATTAGTTCAGTTTAAAGACTTCATGATCAATCAAATCTATATGCTGCATCTTTTAGGCCTTCAGAAAAATATCCAGATGTAAGGGTTGCTGCATCTCCAAGATTCAGTCAAGAAATGAAAGTTATTGAATCCACTCAATTTTTAGCTGTGTTTCATAAGTAACCATTTCTCCTTCTCTTTTGCTCCCATTCACGACCCAGGGAATTTTCCTCTGCAACAAGAGTAATAAAGGAATCTGAATGATGTATCAAACTCCCTTGCATATACAGAAGGGCATTATTTCCAGTCTTTTCAGTCAAATAAAAATATTTTCAAATAAACTTCCTAAGATCCATAGTTGTTCTGTTTTATATATTGATTGTAGTTGCTGATAACTTATTACATTTCAGAATCCTCAGTTCTGTAATTATTGTTATTACTCACAAAATAGTATGAAAATTATTAAAAACACAACCAAATTATGGTCCTGACATTATAAAGTGATGATTTTATTTGCCTTGTTCTCTCGAAACACAAGCCATGGGTGCATTTTAATTTAAGATAGATTATTAAAAAATTAGATACAAAGATTATATTAAATATGACTGTCTTCCATTTTGTTGAATTCCTCTTCTCATTAACCTAATCTGTTTTGACAGTATGAAAGACATGTATTATATGGCATCATGCTGATGGAACTGGATTCATGTCACCTCATTTAGGTTAACATGAGCAGGTTGTTAGTTATTCCTATATATAATAAGAGTTGAATTTTTAATATTTCTAATAAAATTGACATAATAGGTTTTGACCCTACCTAGAATTATTTTCTCCCCCTTTCCCCCATTCATACCTGATATTTATATAAATGAAATATATAAATCTATGCTAAAACGAGTAGATTTGACAACTTTAAAACTCCTAAAACAACTATTCCCTTAAAATAACTGAACAATTGGTTTTTCAAACAGAATTAAAATCTGCAGTTATATCCTCAATTACTCCCATAATGCAGGTTCATTCTTATTCTTCAACTTTTCCTATGGCACTACCTAGAATTACACTTAAATTTCTTTTTAATCTTACCATATCAAGCATTAGTGCAGTGAATTTCAAAGATGTTACTTAAGATTCAAACAAAGTTACATTGATTAAAATACTTTCCAGGTTCTAAAACCTCATAACTTTTAAATATAGAATAAGATGTACATTTTAAGTCATGAATATACATTTATTTCTGTAGTGTTTAAGACTGGAACTCTATTTCTGCTTCTCCTGTCTGAATTTCTTGCAGTAAATTTAGGTGATATTAAGAAGCATTCTTAACATAACCATAAAAAGGTCTGTGCTTCTACTTTTTCATGCACTAGTTTTCAGTAATTGCAAAGTTGAAACGATGCTCATATTCCTCTCACTATTACAGTAACCAATACATTTGATACACCTCTAAATCATGACAGGATTGGTTGTCTCAAATCTATTTTGGTTTTCCCTTCATAATGTGGAACCATGTTGCCTTCAGTCTATTTAGTGTACAAAATTAAAGTGCTCATTTTCAAGCAAGCTTTGTCAGTTCTTAATTCTTGAAAATAGAATTTAGCTGTACAGTTTCTCCAGTTGAAGTCCCTGAGGCAATTCTTCCCATTTAGCTATTATTGTAATCATTTGCTGATTTGTCTATGCATTTTTCCCATTTCTATTTTATTTTTATTTCTAATATTTCCAATGATGGTTATTACGGAATCGTAATATGGATATGTGTGTAGATAGTGAATGTAGGGAAATGAATAACAACAAAAACCACAAAATAAATATCAACATCCCAATGTGTATTTTAAACAGTCACATACAATCAGTTTCTTGGTTAAAAGCAAATTAGAAGAATTAGGTCTTCCGAACCATTTGAACCTATAATAAAAAAAACAGATCTCCTAACATGTTTGCAGAAGACATTCCACATTCTAACACCATTAATTTAGTATATGGTGGTTGATAACACTTGTTGCAATAATAAGAATGTCTGCTGAAGCAACCCAGGAATTCATGGCTATCATAACAATGATAGACCTGACTCGAATGTGGTATTACACTTAATAAGGATGTGGTATGTTGTTATAATGTATAATGTTAATGCCATAATGACTGCAACCAGATGAGCCAGAACTGCTGTCGCTAAGCAGTGCAATTATGTGATGTTATGTTTTACATCAACATCACTTAGCGATGGAAATTCCAGTCTCAGTTACCATTGTTGAGCGAAAGCTATAAGTAGTCTTTGACTTGCAACCGATCACTTAGTAACTGTTCGAAATTACCACCTACCACCTCGAAGGTCCTTATGACCTGGTTCTTAAAGTACCAACAGTTGCCCCCCAGTTCACGTGACTGCATATTGGGCGCTTGGCAGTCAGCCCACATTTGCAGCATCCCACAGTTATGTGACCACATTTCATGACCCTTTTTCCATTTACTTCCAACTTTCGGCAAAACCTGGTCACTGTTTTGCTTAATAACCATCATGACTTAAGACTCTGATGGGCAACTCCATTATGATTATCAGTCAAGGACTACCTATGTCTGGCTTTCTTTCTCAATAAAAATGTAATATAGTTTCAATCAATATGACATCTTTAATTTATATACTATCTAATAAAATTAAGATAGCTTACTTTTTCCTTTCTTCTTTTTTCAGGTTGAATCTACCCAAAGCATGATTAGGATCTTGGGACTCTCAGCTACATTACCTAATTACCTTGATGTTGCTACATTTCTGCATGTTAATCCTTATATTGGATTATTTTATTTTGATGGTCGTTTTCGACCTGTTCCTCTTGGCCAGACATTTATAGGAATCAAGACAACCAATAAGGTAATATTTAATAATAGGATATGAAGTTGCATTCATTTTTCTCAACAATATGTTTAAGCATGACTATTAAGGAATGTATGTTTTGCAGCAGAAAGGATCCATATTTAAGTTTAGACAGTCTACACAAAGTTTCTACCTGAAACTTGAGAAGATGCTAGTCATGATAGATAATTTTGATTAGGTTAGAGGTAGGAGGATGATGAATCTCTAGATCTATCCCTTGGTGCTTAAGAGCCCCATCTAATTCCTCTAATAAAAAAGATAATCAGAAAAATAACATGCTGCAAAGCATTATACCAGTCCCCAATATAATTATTTTCAGCAAAAATATTTCAGCCCCACAAAGTTGTCACTGAGATGTAGAGAACATCCTGTAAATGTCACCTGCCATCTGACTGGCTATGCTCACCCTGGTAGGCAAAGGTTGTGCACATGAGATTTGGAGACTGAGAAAGAAACAGGATTATCTCAAAACATTATTAACAATAAACAGATGGATATACTTACAGTAGTGTTTAAAAGTTTTTGAACCCTTTTGAATTTTTACTATTTCTGCATAAGTATGACCTAAAATACTATCTGTTTCCCATGCAAATCCTAAAATTATATAGTATTCTTTTTGCCTTATATTTACATGAATGTAAGCAATAATACTATCTAATATTTGTTTATGTATTTGTTTTGTTTTCAGTAATTACCTAAGTAATTCTGAAAATCTGAAGCATCAGATTTCTTGATCGCTTATCTATTGCAAATTAGAAAGTCTGACTTACTAGTGAGTCCTTAGCTCAGTTTAAATTTGAATTTGTAACTCAAGTTCTATCACACTGGGTAGCAAAACTTCTGGATAGAGTGCATTGTTAGTACTATGTGAACCTCTTGTTTTCAGTTGCTGTGGAATAGAAATGATTTGTGAGATACCGTATTTTTGTAACTGACAGTATTTAGTAATAGAGTAACTGTGCTATGTAGGAAGAATGACTATTTAGCATCTTTTTTCCTCACTGAAAATACTAGTAATGTTATGCTTAATTAACTTTGGAATAAAGAATTCTGTGTAGGCAGTACTGAATGTGTTTTGTTCTCATTTTTGCATAGTTTGCTGAATAAAGACAGATGATGATTTTTATTTTTTCCTGCACTGTAGATTATTTATTCAGTGTGGTCAATTACTATTTTAGTCAGGATGTGCTGTGGACAGAATACCAGATTCTGAATTTGAATCTCTTAGCTTCATTCAACAATATTTCAATAATATATGGAATGAGAACACTCAAGAGTTACCAAAAATACCAGCTGCTTTCAGAGTGGGCCGAAGCACCTGGGATCACATTGCAAATGCCCCCATAAAAGAAGAGAGTTTTTAAAATGCAGTTATTTTTGCTTTATTGATTAGGGGGGCTTTTAATTGCATAGATCACAAGAAATTGTGGACAGCCCTTAAAAACATAGTTATAACCAGTTCACATCTGCATATGAAGAATTTATGTGCTGACAGTTAAAGTGGAAATGTGGAATAGCTAATTGATTCAAAATTGAGGAAGGTGTGTGCCAAGGCTGCATGCTGACCCACTTTCATCTTAACTTATATTGGGAACATGTAATGAGAACTATTCCATTAGAAGAAATACAATATGGAGTTAAAATTGATGGAAGAAATACTAATCTTAGATAAAGTTTGGTGGCTGGAAGTGAGGAAAGTCTCAAGGAATTTCTTGCTAAAGGTGAAAGAAAAAAATTTGAAAGGTGGACTGTTGATCAGTTGTTTTTTAATGACCTTAACTAATACCAATACAACAGTTAGTTGAAGGAGTAGTTTCTTGTCTCTGATCTTTCAGTCATAACATAGCTGGACCATCAGAGAAGTGACTGTCAAAAAAATCAGCAGCTTTGAAATTCTGAGGCTGGAGAAACTGGTTGAGAGACCATTGGATAGCAATAACAAATTAAGCAATATTAGCTGAAGTAAATTCAGGTGGCTCATTGAAAGCACCAGTAATGAAGCTAAAGCTTTATATATTTTGGACACATACTTCAGAAGTAAAAAACTTCAGAGAAGATATCCTGATTCATGAAAGAAAAAAGATTGGCAAAAGACAAGATAGATAGATATTATCAATAACAAAAAAGCAGTTCCTAACTGCAGACAATCCTAACTTACTATTATCAAGTGGTCATGAAGGACCAGAAATGACTGAGCAACAGCAACATTTTCATTTTAAGCTGTGTCTTTTCTTAACCACCACTTTATGTTTGAAAGTAATATATACTGTGTGTTTCTACCACTGATGGAAAGAGAAATACATAATATATTTTGCTTACCAAATGGTGGGATATATTATGTGAATTTTAAAAATATGCATCATATTTTAAAAATATAGATCAAAACTATGATTCTAAAATAAAATTTTGTTTCCTGAATTTCAGGTACAGCAGCTGATTAATATGGATGAAGTTTGTTATGAAAATGTCTTGAAGCAAGTAACAGCTGGGCATCAGGTAAACTTGACTTATTGGTTTTTATTCAGAATGTATTTGTGTATAACATCATCTAGAACTTATACTTTTCATATATCAATACTTTGATTTTTCTCAATTCCATCTGGAAATCAGATGAGTCATCCTTTTAAAGAAATTGAATAAAGGATGTCTAAAAATGACAGCCTGTGGAATCAAAGTTTATAGTATGCAAAAGTAGGATTTCTTATCTGTTCTTGCTCTTCGTCTGTATTATAAACATATTAACAAATATCCCCTGACCTAATGAAATAATGTATTCTGCTGCAAACAGACTACATCCCTATTTTAACAAATAAAACACTTAATTGGATTGCAGCCACATGATCCATGGAAAATGACTGCTCTAACAATCACCTGCAACCTAATAGGCTGAATGGTGTCTTCTAGTTTATCAGGTTGGTTGCCGCAATGCCAGGAAACCTGAGTGGCCAAAATCTTGCCTCTCATTTCTTGATATGGACACATTTTTGTGGCAGGCTTGATCAACTGAGACAGCTTAGTTATTTTATAATTTCAATACATACATTCAAGAGAGTGATCCAATCTGAAAGTCACTGAATTTCACTTAAGGTTTTTGTGAAGTTTGTAGGCTTTGGTTGCTCAAATTCTTTTCCCTCTATCCCCAAGGATGTAGAACTCTTCAACTGCAAATAAGAATACGACATATAGCATCCCATTGTAATGAAGTTGTATAGTTGCATCCCCATTTCTAAGTATGAGAAGAGCAACTGATTTATAAATTTAATACTTCATCATTCTATTACTATCCAACTATCTTTCATTCAGGGGTATGGGTACCAATATTTGGGAGACCCATTTTATATATGCAAAGTTTCCTGGGTATTAGAATTGTTGGAAAGGAAAAATTCTTTCTACAGATGGGGTTACCATTAAGCTTGCAAATAATGTGATATCTGAGATATATGGATTTGTATTAAGAGAAATTAAAAGTACATCCATTTTCAGCCTGGTAGTCCTTTGGGGAAAAAGTTAAGTACATAAAAACAACATGAGTAATGAAAATTAATTTGATTTCAGGGAATGGGGTCATTATATGAACAAATGGGAATTATTAAGAAAAATAAAAGCAATAGACTGTTTTTGGTGTTTGCTTTACCCTATTTTCCACTGATTAAAAAAAGAGGTTGAAAAATGCATAACAAAATCTAATTTTTCTTTTCTGGCATTAACCACCTAGACAGTGATTCCATAATAAATACTCTTCAATATTTAATTCAAAAGTCATTTAAAACATGTCTATTATTAAAGCAGGGGTCTCCAACCTGACAACTTTAATATTTGTGGACTTGTTCCCATTTCTAAATTCATCTTGATTTTTTCTTTGCCTGAAAAAGTATAATTCAGAATAAGTTCAGATAAAAGCTTCCATATAATTTATGGAAGAGTAAATCTCTGGTCCCAAAGACCAACCCAGATTTGATCTTGCAACATTATTCTGTGACACATATATTTGCCTTCATTCTTAAATTCAGTTATTTTGTAATAAATTATACATTTGGAATGGCATAAGGAGAATATCAGAGGAGAGTCTAGTGCTGACATAAGGTCTTGTTCATTTTTCTTTTAATTCTTCTTATTTCCCTTCTTTAAAATATGCCCTACATGTGACCCAAACATTGATAACTAGTGCCTTTGAAAAGCTCCATAAAATGTTCTTGGCATCTATTCAGTTAACTTCCTAATTGCATTTTTCTTTAAAAAGAAGAAAGAGGAACATTCTATCTGTCCTTCAGGAAAGCTTGTTCTAATGAACATTCAGGAGATAATTTTTACTTAACTTTATTGCAGTCATTAACCAGCACCAGAGAATTGGTATTCAAATATTCAAAATATCCAACACTAAATTGACGATGTCAGGATAGTTAATAAAAGTGCATGCAGACAAAAAAAAATGACTAAAAGACAGTATTAAATTAGAATATGCTAAAAGTCTTGCAAAGGCTACATGTATACAGCAAGAAGAAATTAAAATTAACAATCTGAAAAAGCTAAAGTGGAATAGCAGTATAAAATAGAACTACTACATAAATAGACACAAATGCACACAAAATGTATATCCGTAAATAAAACAATAACATTATCCAAAAGGGATTTAAGAATTACTAACTTATCTTATAGACCCCTGTCAAACCAGAGAAAAATATGGTATAATAGGTGACATAGCATGTTCACCCCAGAGCCAATGTGAATTTTACTGAGCCTGAACTATTTCTGGCTATCCATACTCAGGCAGATTTAGTTTTTAATTATTCTTTGCCTGATTTTACATAAAGTAAGAGGCAACTTAGCTGAAATATCATGCGTGAGAGAAAAAGAATGAAGACAGAACTTCCCTAATATTTCAAAGAATATATTGTAGATATGGATAATGGAGTCCTCAATCTGGCAAGATTTTGTCTGTAGATGTGAAATAACAAAGAACTCAGCTTGGATGAATTATCATATGTCATTCTGGGTTTTGGGCCTAACAGTATGTGACAATTCAATTATTTTTTTTCATGAACTGGAGTATTTTTCACAGACTAGAATCATTGGGGAAGGGGGCATACAAGTTTAATAATAAATTTAATACGTTAAAAATTAGAGTTTCTCTTGTCAAACCAGCTATCTGAATGTGGTATACTCCTAGAACCAATGACTCCAGGTAGTTCTTTACTATAGAAACAAATTTATAGAAAAGAACCAGTCTATTATTTGCACTATGGAATGAACACTGTTTTTTTCTAGAAGTTGCTGTAGTTATAATATTTTAAACAATATTTGGAAAGTAAGCTCAACACCACTAAGATTGAACCGACTGAGAATTATGGTGATGGAACCTTCACAAATTTGAACAGGATGATCCGATGCACCAGACTATAAAATATTAGACCAACATGAAATAGGTTCATTAAATGATTCTTTGAAAAACTTAATTGTAGATGTGGGTAAAAGAGCACTAGAGAAATACGTTTCAATACATTTGACCTAAAGGTAGTCATTGACTTACAAACATTCATTTAGTGACTTCAAGGAAAGATGCAACCTAGAACTAAGGAGACATTTCCTGATAGAACAATTAATCAGTGAAACAACTTGCCTCCAGAAGTTGTGAATGCTCTAACACTGGAAGTTTTTAAGAAGAGATTGGACAACCATTTGTCTGAAATGATATAGGGTTTCCTGCCTGAGCAGTGGGTTGGACTAGAAGACCTCCAAGGTTCCTTCCAATTCTGTTATTCTAACTATTTCAAGTTACAGTGGCACTGAAAAAGGGACTTACAACTGTCCCTTACAGCCATTGAGCATCCCCATGGTCACATAATCAAAATTCGGACACTTTGCAACAGGTTTACATTTATGATGGTTGCAATGTCCCCGGGTCATGTGTTGCGACCTTCTGACAAGCAAAGTCAATGGGGAAACCAGATTCACTTAACAACTGTGTTATTAAGCTAACAACTTCAGTGATTTAACAACTGTGACAAGAAAGGTCGTAAAATGGGGCAAAATTCACTTAACAAATGTCTTCGAAATTTTGGGCTCAATTGTGATCGTAAGTCAAGGGCTACCTGTGTACCCATTCCAAAGGTTGATAGAGGGCACATAAGGCCTCCAGTCCATGCTATTTTGTGTTGAGTCATTGTAACTGGCAACACAGTAATAATATATTGTCATGAGAAAAGCTGTTTATAATATGTGTTTGTTTAACCCAAGATAAATCATATCAGTTAGAAATAAACTACTCAAATATTTTCCCTTAAACTTAAAATATCAGAACATTGCTTATTCATTCAGTTAAACATGCCTTTTCACTGAAGTACTTCTTTTGTTACAAATATAAGCAGAAGTGTTAGAGGAGAAATGGCTTTAATTTTATTTAACTTATTAATTATCTCTCTCTCTCTCACACACACACAGATATACTATGTTTATAGCAACTATTTGCATTGTAAAAAAGAGTAATGATTATCAATAATTTGCCGTTATTAATAATAGCATTTTGCTATATTTCATAGGCTAAAAATGCAAATGTATTATTAATACTGACTGTGAAAATAGTAGTCATGCATTTTTTGTCATGCTCAAATCTCCATAGTTTTTTTACCCTCCCGGATCTATTTTAAGTCCTTTGAACCTTAAAACATTATGTCTATAGGCTGTCTTTTATCCATTATTCCCAGCTCTTTAAAAAGAAAAATAAATGGAATGAAGTTCCATGCATTACTGGTATTACAGAATAAATAACATAGGAAGGTAGTGCTATTCTGTGAAAGCATACGTTACAACAGATGGGAGAAAGTGTTTTAGCTGTCCTACTCCAGGCTTCTTGGCTTTGAGCTCTGCTTTGCTACTGGGAAATTAAAAGTTGGGAATTCAGCCTTTTTTTTTTATCCAAGTGTTCAAATGAAAGCAATAACTTATTTGTAGGTTTCTCTTTGAATTAGTCAATGTATATATAATAACTATATATCTTGCCTTACCAACTTAATTGCTGTTGAGGATAATCTTTTTATTTTATACAGAATTAGTTTGCTTTTACCATATGAATTTTTAGGACAGATTTTTTTTGTTAAGAAAATTTTGAATCCTGTCCATTCAAATACTTATAGAATCTCTTTTAACTGAAATGTTAAAATTCTTACAAGTTCTTACAGTATCCACTGCAGGGGGGTTGGACCTATTAAATTGGTCATCCCCCAGTGACTGATGGACCCAGAAGGGTTGCAGAGGGCGCTGAGGATCTGTGTTCATCTGCTGTATGGTCCATCCAAAACTTTGGTTGCTGCTTGGAAAATGGGGGCAGTTTAGGCCTTGAATTGGTTTACACCTATGTGACCTCTCTCTTGTGGATACTATCACTCACCATAGTTTATGGAGGAGCTGAGGGAGATGAAACAGGAGAAGAGATTTCTAGAGTGTTGCTGACACTCAACAAAGGATGAAGTCGATCAAACAGGGTAAAAGCTGCTATTAAGGCCTACTTTGTCTCAGTAAGGGCACAAAAATGAATGATAATAAGATATCCAAACAGGAAAGAACCAGATCTTCAGTACACTTGCTTAAAAGATGCAAGGATTGAAATACAAATTTCTGGAAGATGCCAATGTAGAGGTCAGGTGCCACAACAGAGATAGCATACTTCCTGTGACCCTTCAGATGTCATTGCTTTAAGGATGGAATCAGAACAAGCCTACTCTGTTGATACCTATAGGGCAGGCAATAACAATGGGAGAAAGGTAGTCCCTGAAAATTCCATGCCTCTGCTTGAAGATCTTTATGTTACAACCAGCACCTTGAATTTCACCTGAAATCACACTGGCAACCAGAAATTACATACAGTGCTTTAGGCAGCTAAGATGTCATTCCTACTAAGCACACCCATAAATTCCCATGCAGCCATTTTTTGAACTAGTTCAAACTTTAGAATGGTCTTCAAGGGCAGCCCCATAAGGAATGTATAGCAGTAGTCCAAACATGAGGTAATTAAGGCACAGAGACTGTTAAAATGAAATCATGGTCCAGACAAGGGTGCAATTGATACACAAGACCAATCTGGACAAAAGTCTTCCTGGCTAGAGCTAGATCTGTTCTTCATGCAGAGTTA
>JANHZT010000525.1:310134-320169 GCA_032468215.1 Stegonotus admiraltiensis
CGCCCCCCGGTGGAGAGTGATTTTGTTATATTGTACTATATTAATTTATTTGATTCTTTTTGTTAGTTCTTATTGCTTTAAATGTGGTCTTCTATTCTGTAAGCCACCTTGAGTTGTCATGGGCAAATAGGCAGCAATATAATTTTTTTTTTTGATTTTATTTATATGCCGCCCTTCTCCGGAGACTTTATTTATAAATAAATAAATATGTAAATGTAAGCTTACAATAAAGTAAATTTAGCCCATCTGTCATGTTTCCTGTCTGGTTTACCTGGCCAACAGAGGATCACAAGTCGTTCCCATAAGCCTCTCCTGCATTTTCTCCTGACAACTCCCACTATGGTGTATGAAACCCCTGGCAACCCAAACTCCTCCACACCTAACACTAAGCAATCATGTGTACAAGTGTCTATGAAAGATTCTCAGTCATCCAGGTCATGGTTGTCCAAAAGGTGCTTTTTTTTCAAGAGGCAATTGGACTTTCTGGTTTTCCATGAAGACGTTTCGTTTCTCATCCAAGAAGCTTCTTCAGCTTTGCATCACTCAAGTCACCCTGATGACACAGATGAACCTCCAGGTGACCTTAACAACCCGCTAAAAGAATGCAAATGTCCAGCTGTCTGCAAGAGGTATAAATCCTTCCATTCCCCACCATCCAGCCAGAGCTGAAGAAGCTTCTTGGATGAGAAGTGAAACGTCTTCAAAGAAAAACCGGAAAGTCCAGTTGCCTCCTGAAAAAAAAAGCACCTTTGGGACATGTGTACCAGTGTTTTGCTTAGCAACAACAATCCTGATCCCAGTTGTAATTGCTGTTGTAAGCCAAGGACAACCTGTAGTCTACTTTATGTCATCAAACTTGGGCAGAATACTAGAGCCTCTTTATTTCTGTCATTACACACACGCTCACTCACTCACTCACTCACACATACCTATTCAGTAGGCTTGTAACAAGTAAGAAAAATATCTCTGTGAACCAGCACAGTTCACTTTATTGATCTTCCATCCATTATTGCATCCTCAACTGATTGAGGGAAAAAAGCACATGTGGCTTGTGCAAGTTTCACTATTAGGGGTTGTGGATAGGGAGGAGAAATTAAAGAAAAAAGGGTGTCCTGCAATGTGAGGTATATACAGTATGGCTCTTGAGGTGACAGACATGAACCAGTTTGGGACAATCCGTAAATACTTTTAAACAAATAATGCTCCTTCCCCTTCCCTCTTCCCCAGCCAAATGACTGTTGCATTGGAAGGTTCTTCAATTGGCAAATTGCATCTTAGACAATATTCATCATAAGGCAAGTTTTACCATTGAAATTTGTAGCTGACAATGCCTGTATTGGGCTTTCATTAAGGCATTTATTTATAACCTTGTTGTTTACACAAGGTTGAACAAATACAATCAGAAGCATCTATAACTGTGATAGAAGTATGAAGATTATAGCAGTATTGACAATCCATTGTATTATGAACAATATTAAATCAAAGTAGCAAGCTATCAGTTACACTGTACTGCCTTTCTCCAAACGGTTGCAGGCACACTTTCTTTCAAAATACTTCCAAAATAAGTAGATTTGAAGCCCGCTGCCATTTTTTATTCTTTGTGGAATGCCTGCTTTATGTTGATAAATATATATCTGAATGTTAGGATTTGTTTTGCTTTGTTCCTATACAAATTGTGTCAAATTAAGTTTCTGACATTGCCGTTTCTCAGTACACATCTCAAGAAACTAATAGCCTTGAAATAATCTCTGTGGTATCCATACAAATGAAATAGGAAATACAAATAAAGGTTTAAACTGCTTATCCAGTTTGGATACTTTAAATTCCTGCAGTATGGGTTGCTCTGAGGTGTGCCTTTGAATTGACCTAAAAAGTCGGTTTTGGAATATTAGTTTCTGTGTTGACCTCAGAAAATATTTGGGGGAGGGGGGGTGGAGGAGATATTTTGTAGCAAATAGTGGCTCAAATTTGAGAAGCCTTTCTTTTCAAGAGATAGGGTAAGTATGGGAGTGAGGATTCTGGGGGGGGAAAATCCCACCCCTTTTACTCTCCTTCCCATCTGCCCAAGAACCATTTTTCCACTAATAGAAGAGTTTCACATTTTTGTTGGTTTTAGGTTTGATTTATGAGGGAAGATTGAAATTGTTTGCATGCTACCAGCTTTCCATCGCCATTCTTTTATTTAACTGTCCTGCCCCTCACAATTAGAGCAAAGTTTTCCCAGTGTGATAGTACCCACCCTTCTCCCCCGTTTCAAGGTTATGGAGCACATCATAACAATAATGGGTCAGGTGGCTTTTTCATCACCTTTGGCATATTAAATTTCTGATTTTGCAAATTCAGTGGGGTATTTTTTCCTCATGTTTGTCTTAATGAGCACAGTTCAAAGCTTAACCTCACAAACTCTCTTCATATAACAGATGATTCTAAAAATATTTTATTGTATGTATTGCTTAGGGTCTTACATACTATCAGCTATCAGTTCTGCTATCAGTTCTGCAGAACATGTGACTAGAGGTGCGTTAAGTTTACCTCCTATTAATGTACATATGGAAAATCTGTGGGTTTTGTACATGCTTGAATTGCTATGTTTTTCTGTAAGTGCTGCATTAATTTTGTATGTGTTTCCTTTACCAATGAAAAGGTGCAGAAGTCCAGAAACAAGCAATTACGTGAAATGTTTCCAGATGGATTCAGTATTCATCATGCAGGAATGCTCCGGCAAGACAGAAGTTTGGTGGAAAGCTTGTTTTCTCGTGGTTACATAAAAGTCTTGGTTTGTACAGCTACATTAGCCTGGGGTGTCAATCTTCCAGCTCATGCAGTCATCATTAAGGTAAAAGCATATGCTCTGTCTATTTTGGCCATTAGACATCCATAAAGTGTCATGGAACATTATTTTTTTCACTGTTTGCAGAAGAGGAGAGGAAAGATCTGCTAATTATCTAGGAGTGTTCGGAGAGGTTGGTTGTTAAACTGACTCTCTCCTCTGGGAACCAAGTTGGCTAGTAAAGATTTAAATATATCACAGGTTATAAAAGGATCACCTTAAGTACACTTTTGAAAGCCTGTTGTATTTGCGTAATTTTGGTCTCCAGCTCATCTGATTTATAATGATGTGTGTTTATGTTAATTTTTATTAACTTTTTGTCAAACAGGGAACACAGATCTATGCTGCAAAAAGAGGATCCTTTGTTGACCTTGGAATTTTAGATGTCATGCAGATATTTGGTCGAGCTGGACGGCCCCAGTTTGATAAATTTGGAGAAGGTGTCATTATTACAACACACGACAAGCTCAGTCATTATCTGACTCTGCTTACTCAGCAGAATCCAATTGAAAGTCAGTTTCTTGAAAGCCTTGCTGACCACTTGAATGCAGAGGTATGTTTTATTAATCAATTCCACATACTTAATATATATATACAGGCCATTAGAGAATAGTATAAATAAAATGGAGGTGGGAGGGGGAAAAACAATGCTATTTATATTCCAATCTATAAATTATAACTCTTTTTGTAAACTGTTTTGCATGGATATGTCGTGACATTGGTAACATATTAAACAACAAATGTGATGCTTCAAAGGGTGGAGTAGTTTAAAGGATGTGACACAATATCTCAATATTGTTTCTATGAATAGTAATGAATTGGGTATGTTATTCACCATATCTGGAGACCTGGCTCATTGTAATCTGTTGTGTTCTTTTTAAGAGTTTGCTTTTCAAGATCACATAATTTGAAAAGACAATCCTTCCCCTCATTTTTTTTTTCCAATCTGGAATGTGCAGAATGGGAACAAAATGTTTTTCTTGTCTTCTGGAATAAAATAAAGTACTCCCATTGGAATACCATTGCTTTTCCAGAAGTAAATGCCATAAATCATTTCCAATTCACTTAAATTTCTGGACGGTCCTTTGAACAAATGGATGGGCATAACCCAAGAGGGGAAAAAAATGAAATGCTTTACTATTCCCTGAAATTTACTGTCCCTTCAAATCATTTTGTGGATTGCTAATTCTGAGCAAGACTTCACTGGTAGAAAAGAATTTGATTGGCATTAGTCAATGTCTACCCCAGAGACCCCAAATTTAGAAGTGCAGAACTCCCCATAGGAGTAATTAACACAGCTTTCCAGAAATGAAATGGAGGCAGATTTGGCTTTGTCTCTAAAGCCCCTCTCTTATCCTGATGGGCCCAAGATTTGACACTTAAGAAGAAAGTAATTTGATGCTGAAACAACTAATTTACTCCTGTGGGTTTTGAGGGGAGATCATTTAAATCTGACTGTCTCTCTATCTATGCATCTGTCTATCTCCCTATCCTAAGGTATCCAAGTCTTCTGAAGAATGGGTCTAGGTGAATACTTAGGGAAGTGGTGCTTTCCCTGTGCCAGTGTATTTTGCAAAGGGATTGTTTCAATTGCTTTGCACAACCCATATTGACATAGTATGGTATGGAGTAGGGTAGAAATGGTGCTTGTGTAAAGAAACAACTTGGCCCTAAATCTGAAACATTTGGGAATGAGGGAGAATTGGGAGCCAATTTGCAATGCCATCATCACATGTTATGTTTCAATTTGTTTGTGTATAATATAGGTGCCCAAAGATTTAAAACCCTAAGTTGCCAAAAGAGTATTTTCAGAAGAAACATGTCTGATTCAATAACTTTCCACAGTGGAACAACTGTGGAAGGTTGTTTTGTGAATAAAACATTATTTCAGCATATTTCTTGCATACTTTTATCATCCAAGAAGAAATTCATGTAGTTAATTTAGCAGATTCAATTTCACAGTTTGTGATTATGGGTGTTGTCTTACTTTGTTTTAAATGAGAATTAGAGAAATATGTTCACTGTATAAGAATTAGTATAGTTCTGAATACCAGTTGCTAGGAACAATCAATGGAAAGGGTCAATTATATTTATATCCTGATGGTTGGATTTGTAAATGAATATGGTTGGCCATGGGAGGAAATAGAACAATAAAGTACAGAGGGTTGCTGTTATGTCCATTTTCATTATGGACAGCATTGATATGGAGATTACTAATGAATAAAATCAATGAGGAGACAACTCATTCAATAGACCTCCTTTTGTCACGTTTGGTGCAATGCAACGTTTTGCAACATTGCATTGCACCAATCATTTTAATCACTTGTTTTTTCCCAATGTTCCAGGAAAACCATGTGATTTTTAGAAGTATTAACAGAGAACTAAATGGAAAAGAAAGGCAGCTATGCTTGTTTTAAACTTCTCTTTTCATTTTGAATTAGAATGCTGCCCGCACAGAAGCAATTTGATTTCATTTCTTATTTCTATTTCTGTCTATTTTATAGAAGAAAGGCTATGAAAACTAATTTTTCTTTGGCCTTCCTAAAATGCAATTTTGTTTTTTTTGAAAAAGTTTAATTGTTTAAAAGATCTAGTGCTGCAGTAAGCATAAAATTAATCTTCAGTGGTCAGGAACCATGCCAGTTTTGACAAGCGAGGGTCAATGCTGAAGTGTGTTAATGATTTCAAATAAACTTATGTTAGTGAAAATGGCAATGCATCTCTGTTAGTGTTACTGAAAATGCAGATAAGCAAAAGCGTGAAACTCTGACAGGGCCATGAAGCTACAATTTTTTATATACTTTGGAACACTGGACATGACTTTTCCTGCTGACATGATAACACATGAAAGATTGTTATTTGCTTGATTCCAGAAAATCAATTGTAAGTCAGGCCAATTACAGAAGTTTTTCATTTCCCTTGGTTGTAACTCCGTCATTTATCTCTTTCAGATCAGATCTTCATATCAATATCTTTCTTTTTTGCTTAACTAGCTTTTGCAATGATCTGAGAAAAAAATGGTTTTGGAGTCTTCTTGGAGAATAGGTTTAACATTAAATTTTGTGTGCAATACTGCCTGAGAAAGAACAAATGAAACCTGTAATCAGCTTTCGATTTAAAAGCAATTAAAATTATGTTAATTGAATACAGTTCAGATGATCCTTCCACTTACCCACATTAATATTACAATTTGGTAGGAAAATGTTTGGAATGATTCTAGAGTTTGCCTCTTAATTTTTTTGTAGAAGAAGGTTTGTGCAGCACTGAGGCTTCCATACATATATCCCTGCAAGAGATGTGCCACTCGCACCATGAAATATTTCATCCATCCCTCTTTTTCCCATTGCAATTCCTTGTACCTTTGAAAATGCTGTTCTTGAATTTTTTTTTCATCACTGGTATTTAGCCAACACTCTAATAGGAAGAGAGGTTAGGGTTAGGGTTAGGGTTGAAACTGGTCTAATCATATTAGTCCCAATTGTAAGTCAAGGACTATCTGTACAGCTTCTTTTAAGAATTGAGTATACAGACAAAAAAGCAGAAATTACCTTAAGTTGTAGGAAGATTGGTTGATGTTAAACATTTATGTCTGAAATTCAAACCTGCAACAAAATAATACAGTATTTAACATTTATGTCCAAATGGAACTTTTCCATGGCGTTCTGTTCATTTATCATATTTTGCCCTTCCTAGACATTTGAAGTTTTCTCTTCTTTTGGTTTTCTTTACTCTAAGCTGTTTCTGTATTTATACAAATTGGATTTTTCCCAGCCAGCTAATAATTTTGTCATGGCATCTTTATGGCTCCATGTGAGCTACTACTATTTGGGATTTTGAGCTGCTTATTACAGTGCACTATGATTCATTGATGCAGTAAGCATTTAACCATAGTTATGGATTCTGTCTGTGATACCTGATCTTTAAACTAAAATAGATGCCTTTGTGGGACCATGCACAAAAATATTTTCTAAGGTGTGATTGTGGGCATGTGTGGGTGCACGCTCATGCACGTACACACACACACACACACACACACACACACACACACACAAATACTACTTCAGATGTAGTTACCTTAAAACAATTTAACAGATAAAATGTTTAAATACTGCATCAGTGTGTTGAATGTATTAAAAGGATAGAAATAAAAGAAAAAATATCTTTCCCATTTATCTAGAGAAGATCTACTGTATGTAGACAGATCGTTCAACAGGGATCTAAAAGACAAAATAATAGGTGCCTTACAGTTCTGAATAAGCAGGGATTCCAAAAAGCAGGCCCCACTTTAGAGTACTAGTGGGTATGAAAATGTACCAGGAGTTGCAGAGAAGCTGTCTATTGTTTGCCTTGAATTGAAACTCTCATAACTCACCATTTGGAAATGCATTTTTTTTTGTGCGTGTGTCTAGGAAGACCACTTGCTCTGGAGTTAAGCCGGCATTTTGGGAAACTTAGTTTAAGAATGAGACACAGAAAAGCATTGGCTTGATTACTGATGAATAGATTACTATGGTTCAGGCATACAAACGGCCTGGCAGGAATGGAGAATGTTACTCTGCAATTAGTTCTGTCAGTCTCTGGGTAGGGATCAGGACTGATCCCTATATGCCTGAATCATCGTTTATCGTAGGTAAAATAGGCATGAAATGGTATAGAGACAGTGGATGGTAGGGTGGAAAGAAGCAATATCTAGAAAACATCTGTAGTGTTTTCTTGATTTTCTTTACCGTTAATCCTGTCCAGTTTTCAGACATTGGCTGGACAAGTCCCTGCAGTTTTCTTGGCAAGGTTTTTCAGAAGTGGCTCACCTTTGCCTCCTTCCAGGGCTGAGAGAAAGTGACTCGTCCAAGCAAGGTCTTTGGCCCTAAGTTGGCACTAGAGCTCACAGTCCCTTGGTTTCAAGCCTGATGCCTTAACCACTATACCAGACTGGCTATCAGTGTTGCATTTATTACTTGAGGTAACACAGAGGCTGGATCCAACTCTCCTCTGTGACACTTAGGTCCAAAGATAATGGTTTAAAAACAATAAGTGCATAGAAGATTGCTTAGCTAGGACATAAAATGTTAAAACAGCTGGTATGCATGTGTTGGAGAAAAGAAATGGCCATTCAGGATTCCAAAGCAAGCAGTCTGGGAAAACTAAGAAGGACGATAGCACACTGGAGAAAAGAATTGATGTTGCATCAGTTTTTTAAAAAATATTTAGCCTTCTGGGCAGGTTTTCCCCCCTCAAATATAACAATTTTGACTGTAACCTTTGTATATACATAGTATATACTTATCTTTGTAAAGGTTTCTGTCATAATATTCTCTCAGCTTAACTCGTGTTTTCTTAACTATATACCTTTACTGATACACCTGTTTAAATTGTTCACATGTGGAAAATATTTGAATAAAGGCATATTTCAGTGTTTTAGACCTGTCAATAAAATGACAAATATTAGACAGGCATTGTTTTTCTCTAGAGTTATTTTGGTAATTAACTGGCTATATTCTAGATTTCAGTTTTATATTGCATAACTTCCATTGAATGTTATCATTTGAAATGCCTTTTCTCCCATTCGGACTCTATTGTTTATTTGTAAAGAGGTTAAAAAATAATCACTGAGGAAACTATGCTGGAAACTATGATTCAGCACTATCTGAACAACTCAAGTTTCTCACTACACCTTTAGGTGCTCAGCTGATTTGATGGCTTAATTGAGATTGAGGAACTATGCAAGAGGAACAAAAGTCCACATTATTTTGCTATTTATAAAAAATCTGGTGCATTAAGTCATCCAAAGGCTGGTTTTTAAAGTTTCAAAAATCATGCAACTGGGGCAGTTGTTTATAAATCAGAGAAATATGCAAGTTCCCTGTTTAAGGAACAACCTAACTAAAATTTCTAGATATACTTGCAGTAAGCCTGTCCATTTGGTTTGCAATAGACTTATTTTCATTCATATGTGTTTGAATTTTCTGAGAATCTTTCAAGCTGAGCACAACTCTTAGCAACTTCATAGACAATAAAGTTATTTTGGGCAACATTATGGGCTTGCCATTGCTTTCTTTTGTCTTTCAATTCCTTATTGTACACTAATTGATTTCAGTTTAATACTGCTTTTTCTTCCAATACTTAAATTCTTAAAAGCTCACATTGAAGTGACCAGCAGATGGCAGCAAATATTCAGAAGTAATTTTTGCCGAGAGTCTTTTTCAGCATTGAGTGAACTGTAATAGTAGTATTGCATTGTCTTATCACATCTGGATTTTTAGCCACTATTCCCTGCAAGCATTTTGTTTGCAAACATATACATCTTAAAGTGTTGAACAGGTAGACAAGTGCATGAATAATGAGAAGAAATTTAACAATCTGTAATATACTAGCTAAGTAATGTTTTCTCTCTCTTTTTTTTTAATTGAGTTGCACTCATTTTGTATAGATGTGCGCTATGTAGCTTCAGGTATCAAACTTATATTTGACTTTTAATTTCCCTGATAATAAAGTGATGCAATTTGCTTCATATCAGCTGGGCAACTTTTGGCCAATCGTTCTCTCTCAGCCCAACACACCACACAGGGCTATTGTGAATAAAATAGGAGGAGGAAGGGATATTCGATATGTTCATTGCCTTGAGTTATTTATAAAGTAAGAAAGGCAGAATAAAAATCTAATACATACATACATAAATACATATATACATGGAATTGCTTTCTCTAATGATAGTAGGATAAGTTTCTGGTGTGTAGTGATTCTAATTTAACAATTTCATGTCATCCTTATAAAATACATAGGAAACTAGAGACAAGGTACATGGCTGACACAAGTAAATATGAAAAGAAGACTAAGAAAGAATTTGTCACCTTTGGGACAAAGGGAAGTACTATTGATATATGGTACAGTTCCATTCTACGGTACTGTAAGGTTTCTTGGTGCAAGAATATTACATTTAGTTAATTTGCTGGATGGCATTTCTAAGCAATGAAGATTGATTCAGGGATTCTAAATGCACTTATCTAGTAAATGTCAGAGAATTTTTTAAAAAGTAAGTTGTGTTTAAATGTAAATTTCAGAGTAGAGTCCATTTGTTTATATGTTAAAGTCTGTTTATTCAAGAGTCTTATTGTTTGTTATTTATTGATGCCAGGGGTGGGCTTCAAAAATTTTAGCAAGGGGTTCTCTGCCCAGTTGCTGGGTGGGCGTGGCCTAGTCAGCCTCCT
>JANHZT010000525.1:321123-332455 GCA_032468215.1 Stegonotus admiraltiensis
GGGGGTTTGCCCTCTCTGGGCTCCGGAGGCTTTCCTTGAGCTTCCGGGAGGGCAAAAATGGCCTCCCCAGGCTCCAGAGGCTCCCCAGACTTCCTAAACGTCCGGTAGACCCATTTTTCACCCTCCAGAGCCTCTGCGCACACCGTGCACTTACCTGCATCCAAAACGGGCCACATGGGGACTCCTGGGGAGAGGTGGCTGGGGCCAGCCAGGAGTTCCCCAAACTGCACAGAATCATAGCTAGAGGTTCTCCCGAACCCTATCCTCCAGCAGCCCACCCCTGATTGAAGCCCTTTTCACCCTCTAAGTCACCGTTTGTTTGTTTGTTTGTTTGTTTATTTTGTCGCATTTCTATGCCGCCTAACTCCCAAGGGACTCTGGACGGCTTACAACAGAGTACTTGTTCTTGCAGACAGTCCAAATTGACTCCTGGGCATATCCTGGATATGTCCATCTAGTTTTTTGGTAACAAAAAATATCCTTATTTTTGTTTATTAACTAATTTACTCACTTACTTACCAATTGAGCCCTGGTCTTTCTCTTAGCTTTGATATGTTCTACCCATCTTCTACCCAGGTAATAACCTGGCTCAATCCTGATTAGCTTTCTGAAGTCAGCTAAGGTTAGCTAAATACTGTGGGAGAAGAGGGAACTCTTGCTGGAGCAAATTTTTAAAATGCTGGAAGATCTGTATAATTAGGAATGGCAGTTACACCTTGTCTTCCTTTCAGGAAGTTTTGTCAGCCGCAAAGAATCATTAAAGTCTATTCTTGAAATTTTGAAAAATAATTTGCATTTACTATTTTTTTAACTTTGATTCTACCCGAACTCATTGATCTTACAGTAGGATTTAGGCCATACCAGCAGTGGAATATGATTATCTTGAAACTCCCAAAAAAAAGTGGTGTTATTAGCCATCAAACCTCAAAAATACACTTTTCCCAAAAGGTTTCCACAATTTTGGCCACTTCTGTACTTTCTACAATTAAATGCATTTCTAGAATTGTAGATATTCCAGTGTGGAGGGGTGGGGGAATTGATTATGTGGGATCAATTCATTGTCAATGCTAAGTGACCACATAGATAGCTAGTGCATTATAGCACAAGATTATCAAAGAGGAAGTGTAGTCATTTAGCTTTTTGGGGGGTCCCAACTAATTCTAACCTTTGTGTGATATTCCAGCAAGTCAGCTTTCAAATTCAGCTATATTATACTTTATCAAATATGTCAGTTACCTTGGATAGATGGCAGTTGCTTATTTAAGCAGCTGGCTGGCCTATCTTCCTCCCTCCCTCCCTTTTTTGTTCCTCCCTTCGAAAAATCCTCTCAGAATGTCATTTGAATCCATGAATAAAAACTGGCTTTATTTATAAAATGGATAGTTAAAATTATGCCCAATATACCAGTGGTGGGTTGCCCCTGGTTCGGACTGTAGTAAAACCAGCGGGAGGCTCCTCCCACTGACCCGGACATCATCAGGAAGTTTCTGTGCATGCGCAGGCGCTTCTGTGCACACGCAGAAGTGCACACACGAGCGGTCCCATTGCAAACCGGTAGTAAAGGTAAGTGGAACCCACCCCTGAATGTACATAATTCAGGTGTTCAGAATAGTTGAGCTTATATATTCCATCATAGTAATTACAAAATGGAAAATCTGGTTTCTAAAGTAAATATAAAGTGACAATCTGAAAAGTGCTTTGCTTTTGGGTATTAGAAAAATATAACCCAATCTTCAGCAGAAAACTGATGATAGAAGGCTTCTCAGATAAGCAGCAAACAAGGGAATGAAATACACATGTTCCCCCTACTCAGTCTAATGTCACATAATTGTCTTCCCTTTCCATATTTTGCTTAACGTTTTACTCTTTATCTCAAACAAATAAATGGTGATGTTAAGGAATATATTTTGTTCTAAAAGTACATTTCAACCACTTCGTTGGTAAGCTTTCAATCTTTCGCTGTAACACTCCTCTGGAATATTCAGTTCTGCTCATATAAAACATGGAACATTATAAACCCTATTTATAAACCATTTTAACCTTTTAACATGAAAATTTGTTTTTATTTTTCCCCACTTGCAGATTGCTCTTGGAACAGTGACAAACGTTGAGGAAGCAGTAAAGTGGATAAGTTACACTTACCTTTATGTACGGATGAGAGCAAACCCATTAGTATATGGCATCAGTCACAAAGCTTATCAGGTAGAAAATGTGCAGAAAACCTAACTTGCTTTCTGGTTCTGTAATCCTTTCCTGATGGGAGATTAAATATTTGCCCTTGTTGGTTTCCCTGAGATCAGCAACTCCTACATGTTTTGAAAACGTTCAGTCTGAAACACGGAAAAGAACATCGTTAGATATTTTTCCGGGGCATCGTGGTAGGTGAAGTTTTCAACAGTTAGGCTAAATATGTGGAACATGATCAAATTACTCACATTTGTGTATCCTATGTGCAATTTTTGTTTATCAGTCTCTGCCAGCTTTTTAGTCTTAACTGTCAGGCTTACATAAAAATGAAATATAAATATCACAGCCATTATGGTCTGTCATCAAATATAATTAGAATAGGTATTCACACATGCACAGTGTTGAGCTAGTAAAGACTAAAGGAAATGCTCAAAGTTCTCATACAGTTCTAAATATGAAAGGTTTACCATGTAGGCACTGCTGAATATAACACTACTTTGCCCCCTTTCATTTCAGAATGACCAGGCACAGAAAGAAAAAGAGTATTAGTTATATAATCTCAAGTCTTGGTGTTAGGTTTAGACACGGATCTTGCAATTGTGTCGGATTGTAACTAGAAAATTAATGAAGATGGGGCCTTCCCATCTCTGCCAGAAATAAATAGCAAATAAAGATTCCCCTCATCACCATTTCACAAGGATGGATTCACTCTTAAAGATAAAATCTAAAATCTAATGTCTTTTGGAACAACAGTGTTAGTTATAATCATCTGTAATTATGTCTATTCTTTTCTTAATTTACCTTGAGGATTTCCTGTCTCCTTTTGGGCTACAAAGGGTAGAGTATTCTAAACATTATGTCACGATAAGGGGATCAGATTAACTTAATAAATATTTTAATTCTAAGTATTCTCAATCAATAGTTTATTAATTCCACAATAAAATCCACTAAAATATACCCATCGCTATGTGTTTTGCTGGAGGAGAGGGAAAAAATAAGACAAGATCATATTTACCTTTTGTCTTATACATCTGTCCATCCATCCTTAACATGCAATTCCTGACGGTATTTCAGATGGATCCAAGTTTAGAGAAGCACAGAGAACAGTTGGTGATTGAAGTTGGCCGAAAACTGGATAAAGCCCGGATGATTCGGTTTGAAGAGAGAACTGGATTTTTTTCTTCAACTGATTTAGGCAGAATTGCAAGCCATTACTACATTAAATATAACACAATTGAGGTAATGTTCCCTATAATTTGGTATATTATGAAGCAAAAGCATGGCATTATATTTAACAGCCTTGTTATCTTTCTTTAGGGAGTAATTTGTAACCCTGTTTCTGATTAGAGGTCTAAACAGCAGTGTGGAAATAATAATTGCAGATCTACATTATAGTTCACATTTTGTAATAAAAGAGGATTCTAAAATCACAAGAATGATTTTATAAAATAACATATAGGAAGCGTTTATATTCATAAAAGGTCTATTAGCATGTTTACCTACATAGGGGTACGCACAAACCTTGGAAATTGCAATGTACTTCTAAAAAGTGCTGCCCGTTATTTTTCTGAATTTCAAAGAGGTTCTATGAGTGAATCTTATTCAATTTTTGTTTTATTTTTCAATGGACTTTATATCAGTTCATTTTCGCCCTGGTAATTAATCAATTTGCATTTCAATATGGGTAGCTTAAATTTATTTTTAATAGCAATATGTTGGCTGTTATTTTTTCTTGATAAAAACCCTCTGGAAATCTGTGGCATAGCAGAGTTCAGTTTGACATTTTAAATTACAGCATATGAAAACGGTGCATTTGTTTTCAAAGTTAAATAGAGTGTGTGCGTGTGTGTTTTCTAATGGAAATTGCCATTTGTTGTGTGATTTGTTCCTTCCTATCTTTATTCAGTGTCTAGCAGGTAGATGGGAGTGTATTTGTAAATAATGCTTTAAAGAGCTGACTGATGTTTCTTGGTTTTGCAGACTTTCAATGAACTCTTTGATGCTCATAAAACAGAAGGTGACATTCTTGCTATTGTGTCTAAAGCCGAAGAATTTGAACAAATCAAGGTTAGAATGTTTCACACTTCTTTTTTTAAAAAAACCTGCTGTTGTGAGTGCCCTGAAAGAACCTTATATAATGTGTCCAGAAGTGTTTTAATCAGTTTTTTAAAACAAAACAAAACAAAACAACAAAAATCTGAATCAGAGTATTTCTGGAAAATGTTTGTGTGCAATATTATTCTAATGAATATGTTATCTCAGTGGTGATCTTACTTTTCTGCAACTTCTTCAGATGCTTTTTCCTTTTTCTCGGTCACTAGTCAGGTCAGACAGAGCCATAAAAACCCTGCTTCTCAGTTTTATAGAACAATCACTTGTAAAGCAAATATAGCTTTGGTACTACTATTAAACTTGCTTGAAGGCAGAATGTTTTTATTTTATTTTCAGTCGGAGTCTCTGTTTTCAGTGAAATGTGATTTCCTGAAATGGTTACATTTCTGAATTAAGCCCATTTATGCATTTATACACATGGGGGATCTATGTATCTTGGGGACAGTAATTTAGCACTGAATTAAACCAGCTATATACACTCTGTGTGCGTCTCATTCTCATAAAATATATAGAGGGATGTTCATGACATTATAATGAATACCAGAGTTTGTATTAGGAGAGGCTCCAGAAGATTGATCGTTAAATAAAAATAAATACATAAAAAATGATAAGACACAGTTGCATCAACCAGAACAGGAAAAATTATACTTGTTTTTCTGAAATTTTGGTTGAGAGAGCAGCAAAGACCAAAGACCAATCTACTGGGCATATTTAATTGGTAGGGGTTTGGCAGCATGCCTGGTGTACAGGCACAAATACAACTATATATATATATATATACAGCATATTAATATTCACTGGATTTATGACTCTGCTGTGTACTAACTCCTGCATGAATAATAGTTAACATTGCCAGAAACAAAAGTAATGTTCTAGTTCTTCTAATCAGGAGAACCTATATTTAAAATATTACTCTGTTACTCCTTGCTAGTTTACGACAAAGCTGGGAGAAAATTTTAAGGACCATTTAGTGACAAGCCACAAAATAAAACCAGTTGTAACTTGAAACTCAAAGCAACACATTATCACATTTTGTTTCAAATCTGGAAATATCAAAAGGGCCATTTCAAGCTAGATTTTTTTTAATGCACCAAATATTTTACCTAGAGAAAGTTTTTATACCAGTATCTGTGCTAGATTTGGTTTTAATTCACTAAAATTTTGATTAAATTGATCAATAATTGGTATATCCCAGAGTATTACAAAAAAAGTGCCTTCTAACAATATTTTAAGAATGAAAGAATGTGGTAGGGGATCCTTTGCTTTGATTTACTAAAATGTGTTTGGGATTTCATTGACTAGTTTTTCTTGGTTTAGAATTAACAACCACTGCAACTTCCCAAATCTGTTTTGAAATTGGATACATGGTCTGACCAGTAGGCAACGAGATTCTCCTTTCTAATAAGCAAAATTGACATGATAGAAGAGCAGAATAGCTGCCTCTGATCAAGCCATTGATTGGCCTGATTGACCATTGATTTTTTTGTATATATATATATATACCAGAGCTAACAACATGTGCCAACATACGAAATGCAATCATTCGGTTGTTAACAAAATTGAGTCTCTTTTAAGATGAAAGATGGAGACTGGGGGTGGGGGGGAAACATTTATTGTGAGTTTCCTTCTTAGCTTTCATATTGCATAAATGGTCAGTGTTTGAGGGAAATGGCCTTCAGGTGATCCCCATCAAGTACAAACATGCACCTTCTTTAAACAAGTTTTAGGCTAAGAACATTTCACGAAATCAAAGAATATGTAAATTCACCTCTGCTTTGCAAGTAAGAATGAGAAATTGGAATACTATGCATAATTCAAAGTGTAGATTTGAATACATCTTTAGTTATATTAAATCTTAATCTTATTAACAGTGAAAGCCTTAATATCATGAATCATAGTACTTCAGAGTTTTAAGCTAAAAACATAATATGCCCCATGCAAACTGTATAATTTTAATGAATGCATTTAAAGTTAATTCAAGTTTGCCCTAATCCAAAAAGAGTAGAGGTCAGATAAAAAGGGAAATCGTAGCAGGTGAAGCATGGCATGGTCAAAATATTTAATTTGTGAGGTACATTTCTATCTGTCAATGGCAATCTTAATAAAAGGTGACGCATAATGAAATATAATTGTGTCGTTATTAAGATTGTTTCAATTAGGCTCCATTAAGTACAGTGCTGGGAGACTTGTTTTTCAGAAACTGTAGAATGTTTTAAAACACATTTATTGAGAGATAATTGACATTTAATTTGCATGTGGAAGATTTAACAAGTTGCACCAGCCTTTTCAAAGTCCATTAATTTGTATTTCAGGTGAGAGAAGAAGAAATAGAAGAGCTGGAAGCCTTGCTGAGCAATTTCTGTGAACTTGCTGCACCTGGTGGTGTGGAGAACAGTTATGGGAAAATAAATATCCTTCTGCAAACATATGTTAGCCGAGGAGAGATGGATAGCTTTTCCCTAATTTCAGATTCTGCTTATGTTGCACAGGTAAAATTTAGTTCTTCCTCCTACAAATGACTTACCTAAGATACATAAAAAGCCAAAAGACTGTGTATTTATGTCCACATTTAATTGTCAAGCAATTTCGAACTGGAAGCTGGGAGTACTATTTTCGTTTTTAAAAGCTACAGCTTTCCAACATAGGATCTTTTTCACACCGACTTTGCATCTCAACATACTTGTCTGTCTCTACTGAAATCCATAAGTGCTGCAAAGGGCTATAGTGTATGTTCCCTTAATTTAGCAACCTTGCTGATCCTGAATATTATTATATAGAAGTAAGGATTATAGAATATACCCAACAATTATTTCAGTGGCTACCCAGATTATTTTTATTATTATTATTTTGGAGTCCTCTTTCTGTTTCAAAGTGATATATAAAGATAAAAAAGGGCATTAATGAACAAATGCAAACCAAATTATTGTATAAACTGGCAAAAGAAAAAAATAATTCTCTGGTGCCAGCTAGCATCTGAAAATGTCATGCAAAACAAAGTTGTGTGGGGAAATGTGAAACTCTCAGTTATATCTTTCTGTTGGAATTTTCACAATGTGAGTTCCATAACAGAGAAGGTCCCAAATTCCAGCTATCATTGTGACTATCTGATTCAAGCCAGTGAACATGGCTTGACAAGAAGCAATGGATGGAAACTAGTCAAGGAGAGAAGCAACCTTGAACTAAGAAGAAATTTCCTGACAGTTAAAACAATTAATCAGTGGAACAACTTGCCTCCAGAAGTTGTGAATGCTCCAATACTGGAAGTTTTTAAGAAGAGATTTGATAACTATTTGTCTGAAATGGTATAGGGTTTCCTGCCTAAGCAGACCTCCAAGGTCCCTTCCAACTGTGTTATTCTATTCTATTCTAGCATAATAGCGGCAAAGGAATAGACGTGATATAACGTGCTACCATTGTTTTATTTGACAGAATGCTGCACGTATTGTTCGAGCTCTTTTTGAAATATCCCTTCGCAAGCGATGGCCGGCAATGACATACCGACTGCTAAATCTCAGCAAGGTTATTGACAAGCGACTGTGGGGTTGGGTCAGCCCTTTGCGGCAGTTCACTGTCCTGCCCCCACCAGTCCTTACCAAGCTGGAACAGAAGAATCTCACCATTGATAAGTTGAAGGACATGAGAAAAGATGAAATAGGTAAGATACCAAGGGAAAATGAATGTGTCTTAATATTTAACATTCTGAGGGGTCCTTGGTGCTCTCTGAGCTTGCTTGTTTTCTTGCAGATGTTTCTTTACCCTAACTAGGTAACATCATCAGTGCTAGTAAGGAGTGTTGTTTGCTGTCAGTTTATATTCTGGTGTCTTGCCTGTCTGGGCGATCTGAGGGATTCTTTGGTTGGGCTGTTTATTAGTGGCTCTTTGGCAATTTCTTGATTGGGATGTTGCTTACTTGATTGTTGGTCTGAAGTTGACCTTGGAGTTAATCTATGCTGATCTGAGTGCTGATCAGCCCCATCAAGAGATACCAGGAATGTCAAACTGGGATCTTTTTCCTGCAGCCCTGTCTATGTATGTGGACCTTTACAAAACATTAGTTTATTTCAGTGCTGCCCATTTTAGTTATAAAATTCCCTGTTTTATCTGAGCTTCAGGATAAAAGCTTTTGGCATAAAACTACAGATCTATTCATACACTGCGTATCTTCCTTTTCTTTTATAACCTACTAGGGGCCCTAGCTGAATCCCTTTTCTTGCAAATATGGTGACTAAGATCTGCATGAGATTTCGGATAATTGCCAATGATAGAGATTCGTGGGATTAGAGGGACCTATGGTTTTCGTTTCCAGTCTGATGGCCTCCTTGCCAGGGCCTGGAATCCTCATGGTGCACATCTGCTCCACTCCTTAGGAGTTCTGTTACAAAACTGGCTCTTTTTCCCTGGGACTAAGAAGAAAGTAGCAATTCTATATCTCAACATTTTTCAATATATCCTTGCCTGGGATGTTTTTTTAGTCAGGCTTAATTTACTAGCATCGCCCCTCAGAAATTTTCTATTTTCTGTCTGTGACATTGTCAGGGTAATGAAAATTTAAAACTGGCCAGCCCCTTTAAGACTGAGGGTGAGTCAGCATGGTTATTGCACTTTAAGAAGCTGTCTATATAAGGGAGGCCATTAGAGGGCATCTCTCTCCTCGTATATCACTCTCCTCGTCACTGTTCTATCTGCATTGTAGTTCTCCGTGTAGAGTTGAAGAAGATTGATTGCTTGCCTGGTATGTGCCTACCACATGTATGTATGTATATAGAAGTCTTGTATATAAACCACTGTTTGTAAGACAAACCTCTGCATCTTTTATTTTGCTCCTGGTCTCAAAATAGTAGTCAGGCTGTAAAGACTCTGACAGGAACAACATATCTTGGAATTCTATGGATTCAGTGAAAGCATTCTTTCTTTCAGTAAGGTCCAATTTTACATCTAGGAAAACACATAGTGGATTTTATGTCCGAAGTCAGTATTTTTAAGTAAAAGAAGACTGGTATTAATCAAAATCAGTGACTTAATCAGTGACTTATAATTTAAAAATCATTTCCTGAGCTACAAATAAAAATTTAAATTAGATATTACTTTGTTTATATCAAGTGTCAAGATCTGCTTGTACAGCGAGAATGCCCCTTGATTTGCTTCCCCCTGTCGAGGAAGGCTAGTCAGGGTAACAGTCTTGAAAGCCTTGAAACTATGAAAGACAAGCAATAAAGTACCTTTGCCTTCACTTACTTTAGATATTTATAAGCATTATTTTGTTTCAAATTTCATATTATTTTGCAGGTCATATGCTCCATCATGTAAATATTGGATTAAAGGTCAAACAGTGCGTCCAGCAAATTCCCTCTATCGCAGTGGAAGCCACCATCCAGCCAATTACTCGTACTGTATTGAGAGTTAGGTTAAATATTATCCCTGATTTCAAGTGGAATGATCAGGTAAGAATACCTAGAATATAAAGTCTACAGGACATGTTGAGAATGTAAGCTCATCTAGATGTAACTTACAGGCTATATAATAATAGGGCTGGAAGTGATTTTGGAGGCACTGTCCTGACCCAGCCTTAGCAGAAGCAAGAAACAGACTACTTGTCCCAAAAAACCCCTCTTTATTTACCTCTTGTGAATTAATTGCATTCACCCACCAAAATATCCAGGCAATAGTCCTGCAAGGAGTTAACGGCAACAACAGACCTTATCAGTTCCTTGCGATAATTGCAAGGCTGTGAGCTCCCAGTCGAAAGGCTGCAAATTAAGTTCTGGCAAGCAGTCTTTGATGCACGAAACACAATGAGCAAAATCTCCAGAAATATGAACTGTTGTCTCCTATGACAACCACTCCCCTTTCCTTCTATTTATTCCCCAGCCAGGAAGGGGCCATTCAGTGTCCACATGTGCTTTGCTTCCCAAGTCAACTCCTTGTCCTCCGTTGTCCACCTCTCCTAACTGCTCTGCGCATACGTGCATCTGTAACAGGCCCCAGCTGTTCTTCCTGCTGTTTCTCCTTACCTCTTAAAAACCTTCAGATATGTTCTAAGTAAATAATAGAATATGTTTCTTAACTGTACTATAACTCAGCAACTTTGGTAAGCTTGGAAGTACAATGGAAATTATGGTTCTCATACTGCTTGTCTTTAGCAATGCATATTAATTTATTCAGATTGACATGCTGAAGTCTGATCCCATATCCCTATTCCACTTATAACCTTTGTACAAGAAAAGAAAAGAAGAAAAAAGAAAAGAAAAGAAAAGATGTATCTCTCACCTTCTCCATCTTCAGATTTACTCTTTCACTTAAGTTTATAAGTAGGACTAGATAGTTGCCAGTTACCATACGTGCATTTTAAATGGTCTTGTGAAACAATCTGAACTTTAATTTCATAATGTGTGCTCTGAATTCCATGTAATTCAGCTTTTATAATAAGTGTATAAGAAAATGAACCTATTAGTCCTCTTGTGGGTAAGGACATGTAAGTAGAAAGCAGACCCCTTGCTTCCTATATTAAAAGAGCTCAAACGTACCTCATAGTGCTATGGTCAGTAAACTGTCTTTCATTTATCAAAATGATTTATTCACAGATTTAGTATAACATATTCCTCAGCATTGGGATATTTTATTATTGACATGGTTGATCGTTGATTGTTTTTGTCATTTTTAACTACCCTCACATAGGTCAGGAATGTCAGTCTCCTCAGTTAGATGAATGGGTGCCATATGAGCCTAGTGAAATAAATGAATGAATGAATGAATGAATGAATATATTTTTTAAGAGAACGCCTATATAACATTGTTTATTTAATTTGCCTCATAGGTGCATGGAACAGGTGGAGAGCCCTGGTGGATTTGGGTGGAAGATCCCACCAATGATCACATTTATCATTCAGAATATTTTATTATTCAAAAAAAGCAGGTAAATCTATGCTGTATATATAGGTATAGTTATGAGCTGGTTTCCTAAGCATTCTTATATTTCATATTTTTTTTAATTTATTTATTTATTTACAGTGCCTTGAAAAAATAGAAAAGAAAC
>JANHZT010000525.1:338393-352542 GCA_032468215.1 Stegonotus admiraltiensis
TCTCTCTCTCTCTCTCTCTCTCTCTCTCTCTCTCTCTCTCTCTCACACACACACACACACACACACACACACAAAAAATTTTTTAAAGAAGTGAGAACTAGGGAATGTCTTGTTTGAGACAATTACTTAGATTACACTTCTATCCCAACTACAATTTTCTTTGATTTGACTGTTACCTTGATAGTGGCTCTTCCTCTTGTTCATCAAGGTTATTCTTTCTGCCCATTACAGATGGGAGTAAGCAGTGAAGAGGAGGAGTAGTACTGGTAAGGAAAGAGAAATGTGGAGAGATGAAGTTACAGTAAAAGATAATTGAAGGAAAGAAAAGAAAGAGAAAAACTCTATATAGGCATTACCCAAAGTATTAAATTTTCAGCATAAGCAGCCCTTCCCAAGCAATGGCTAATCCGCAAGAGTATCTCAGGTTTGGAGATTTGGAGAAGTCTCACTTCCCCTTTTTTCACTTTCAAGTCAGTATTGACTCCTGGCAACTTCCTGGACAATCCCCTACAGTGTTCTTAGCAAGATTGTGGAAGTGTTTCTCCATTGCCTGCTTTCTAAAATTGAGAGTCTCAAGGTTACTCAGCTGTCTTTGTGCCTAAGGCAGGACTAGAATTCACAGTCTTCCAGTTTTAAATTTGATGCCTTAACCACACCACCAAACTGGCTTTCAGGAATGAATTAAGCTAGAAAATTATATCTTCATGTCCATCTATATGAATCCTTGGATGAGGTTTATTGGGATTTTGATACATGTTTTGTATTAATTAATATTTATTATTCAATTTTTAGAGTTACTGGACCTCCAGCCTTTACCCATCACAGCTTTAGGACATCCCAAGTATGAAGCTCTCTACAAATTTACTCATTTCAACCCAGTTCAGACTCAGATATTCTATACACTATATCACACTGATAGTAATGTACTACTTGGAGCTCCCACTGGTTCTGGAAAGACAGTTGCAGCAGAATTAGCCATCTTCAGAATTTTCAATAACTATCCCACTACAAAGGTTTGCAATATTTTTTTCTCTGAGAAATATTTGTAATCTGGTTTTCATAAGGACTAAATGTATCTGATAAACAGACTCTAATATTACATGAGGCTTACTTTTTATCTGACGTTGTGCGTTTAATGAAAAATTCTAAAGTGAAAAAACCCTGCTTAAAATGAAGGATAGGAGAATGCTTTCTATTTTAAAAAAAATATGACTGATGGAATTTGTCACTGTTTTACAATATTTCTATACTCCATAACATCAAACTGTTCTCTGGGTAGTTCACAGATAAATATGAACATGAAATAGAAAGACAGGCATGAAAACAAAAGCTAAAATGTGTTAAGGAAAAAAAATACTGCGGAAAAAATACAAATATATTAAAACTAGGCATTCTAGAAAATAAAAGGTTTACCTGGTGTCGGAAAAGCAGTTTTTATACTTTAATTTCACTTGGATTTAATTGCTTTGAAGAATGAAACAAAATTTTCAACATTATCAGTGGTAGTTTAATATCAATAACAGTGAAGCTTTAAATACTGTACAGGCTCTGAAATCTAAATAAATAATTACTATATATTATAGTGATTTTGTATACTTTAATCAGCTTTTCTTGACTTGTTTTGTAGGCAGTATATATTGCACCCCTTAAGGCACTGGTGCGGGAAAGAATTGAAGACTGGAAAATTAGGATTGAAGAAAAGCTTGGTAAAAAGTAAGTTTTTAAAAAAATTTAAGAGATGGAAAGGTATCTTTCCTTGATACTTGTTTGCTGCAGTCTTGAAAATTTTCAGCTAATACATAAATATTGCTGTGTGTAGAATTGGTATATTTATGAATATTCCTTACCATAATACCACATGAAATCTGAAAACTCTTCTCTTAAGACTATATTTATGCAGAGATAGCAAGCTCTGGGGACTTTTTAAATATTTCTTTCTTAATATATCTATGTCCAGCTTAATAAAAGCTCCCTGTGTTATTGATTTAGCCTCAGTTTAAATTCTGTACATGAAACAGTTCAAAATATTTCTAGACATTTTGCATTGCAGTCGCTTTGAAAAAATATTTCTATGCATCATGACTTGGATGGAAAATTAGGCAAACCTTTCTCTCCTAGAGCGTGGATTTTCTTTAACCTCTGTGTTGTCATCTTTCCTTCCTAATTACCACCTAGGAGTTGCCTGTGAAAGGAATTACATTAATTAGGATGGCAACACACTCCTTTTTTTGTTGGGGAGGTGGAATATGTATAAGAAGTAAACACAATATTAGGAATGTCGTTGTGGTGCCATCCTTATGTTCAGAGAGAATACTGTTATTCCTCACATCCCTGTTAATATTCAGGACTAAATCACCACTTACAAAGTGATAAAAATGTGTGTTCTATTACTTCACAATGACCACGTGACTCCTTTTACAGGGTTGTAGAGTTGACAGGGGATGTAACTCCTGACATGAGATCCATTGCCCAAGCTGATCTTATTGTTACTACACCAGAGAAATGGGATGGAATCAGCCGAAGCTGGCAGAATAGAAGTTATGTCCAAAAGGTTTCTGTCCTCATCATAGATGAGATTCATCTGCTAGGTAGGAATTGCTTTAATCTTTACCATTGTTGGAACTCAAATGTGTTGGCCGCACCTATCTATATCTGTATATCTATATCTTCTTTATATATTTTCCTAGGGGATGAGAGAGGGCCTGTCCTAGAGGTTATTGTGTCTCGGACTAATTTCATCTCGTCTCACACAGAGAAGCCTGTCAGAGTAGTTGGTCTGTCAACAGCATTAGCCAATGCCAAGGATCTAGCTGATTGGCTAAATATTAATCAAGTACGTAAATGATGCTTACAGTTGAAGTTCTGAGCATTATCTTTAAAATATTTACAGTCTTAAGCATGGGGGGGGAAAATAATTTTATTTATCTCTTTAGATGGGGCTATTCAACTTTAGGCCATCCGTGCGTCCAGTTCCATTGGAAGTTCACATACAAGGTTTCCCAGGCCAGCATTACTGTCCTCGCATGGCTAGCATGAACAAACCAGCCTTTCAGGGTATGCAACCTTAGCTATTTCTTTCGCCTCACACTATGGGCAGACTCATTTATAATACATGTTTCTTGTCTTTTATTTGTATCTTTAAAGAATGTCTTTTTAACAACATGGCTTATGGGTGGGCCCTATACATTTAGAGAGCTAACAGCACAGAGTGCAACTGAAATATATTTCAGACAGAATAATTACTGTTACCATTTGACACTGTGAAAATATTTTCCTATTAGTGTGTTGAGATTTACAACATGTAAATCATTCTCAGTATTAATTCACTAGGAGATTCGCTCCTAATGGAATCTTTAAGAAAAATGTAAACAGAAATTGGACATCGAGTTAAGCTTGCATAATTCTAATTTCACAGCATAGCCATAAACTTCAGAAATGTAAGTGTATCCAGAGATGTCTCTGTTTTCAACTTTTTATTCTTACACTGGAAAGGATAAATTTAAGAACCACCTTCATATTTTATTAAAATGTGTACTGTGTAGGTTCCATAAGGAATATTTATTATATCAATTAAAAAGAAGTCCCCAAATAAATTTTGGATTGTGAACTGCTGTTGATTGTAAGGAGACAGTTGTGAGGTGGCTTTTTAGCTGATCTAATTAGCCTTATGACAGAAGTGAAGTATTGATTGGAGACTAGAGACCAATCTTGGCAGTTCAGATTATTTACACCTCAAAGAAGAGCATTGTAGAAAAACACTAATGAACTATAAATCTGTCCAGAGCTGTTCAGCCACACCTGTTCCTGAAAGAACAAAAATGCATTATCTGTCAAGCTTTCTATCAGGAAACAGATGTATTGATTTCTATATGAAGAAGAGGCTGTGTCAGCATTGTCATTTGTTATATGTATACACGTGCACATGCCTATGCTCCTACCTGTATATTGTCATTTGTATTAAAATTAGATTGTCAAGTATCATTCACACCTTCCAAGAAATAATAGTTATTTTTACATTCAGTATTTTTTTATTTTAAATTGTGTGTGTGTGTGTGTGTGTGTGTGTATGACTGTACCTGAAGGAATGCTGTTAGTACTTCTGTTAATACTTCTATATTCTGATCAAATTACTGTAGCAGTATAATTTAGGGAACGTTTTTGTTTCCATATATTTGATGGAATATAGATATGCCATCAACAACTGCCATTATAAACTTTATTTCTCAACCCATAAAATTACGCTAAAAGCTGGAGCTTTTCATTTTGTGCATTTTATAAAATGCCATTTTGACTTCTTTCCTCTTTTGCTGTATTAACTGTTAAACCCCCATTTTCCCTCCATTCCAAGTAAGTTGATTTTGCTATAAATTTAGATTTTTGAAAGAATTTAGAAGAAAAATATAATTAATTTATAATTCATAACAATCATTGACACTCCGAGAAGAAGCTGCTGAAGGAGATACTAGAATGGGAAATTGCATTCCATTATATAATTTTTCTTTTGTGTTTTAACAGCCATTAGAAGTCATTCTCCAGCCAAGCCAGTTCTTATCTTTGTATCATCCAGACGACAAACTAGACTTACAGCTTTGGAGCTCATTGCATTTTTGGCAACTGAAGATGATCCAAAACAATGGCTGAATATGGATGAAAGAGAGGTAAATTTGGTATTACTTGAATTAAGGGAATTATATTTGAAAATTATATAAAAAAAATAGAATTTGGTGACTTTGATCGTATTTTTGTTTTGCTTTTCTGTACCACTTTTATGACATAAAATTGGCACACGCAATACTTTTGATGCATTAGTTGAGAATGGGCTTCAGGGTTTCATGTTCCTTTAATCATTCCTTGACCTCTTCTTTCAAAACATGAGTTCCCATAACTTCATGTTTCATCATTACCAAAGGAGAGTTTATTTCTATAAAAGGAGTTGTAACCAGAGTTATGAAAATGCTATTTGCTTTTCAAGAGCAAAAAGCTGGAAAGATGTGCGCTGTCTTGATTCCTTAGGCATTATCCCATAGTATTGCATATATGTCTGCATGCATGCTTGAAATAAACTGTGACTTATGTGGTTCACATTGTCAGATATATCATATTTTCTATCTATCTGTGTTTTTAAAACTGTGAACTTATCTTTGGTATTTTCAAGATCTCACAATAAGTAGGCTTTAGCCTGCTTAGCAAGCAGCTGAAACCCAAGCTTAAACTGGCTTGGGATATTTATGTATGATTTTCACTATGGCATAATTGGATAGAGTTTAATTTTTTATTGTCATGTATTTCTCCCTCTTTTTATAGACTATTTAGGGCTTTTCCATGAGCTTGTTTAATCAACAAGCATCACACAACCAAAAATACACCAAGAATATAGGTGACATACATGTACCATTTTATTTCACATGTCCTCAAACGTCTTCCCAATCCACTACATTGTTCTTAGACATTGAAGGTTAGGAACACTTCTGAAGTGTCATGTAAAGTTCTGAACAGAAGGTCCTGAACAGGGGACACGGACATTTGACCCCATAAAGAACAGAAATCACAAATAAGTAATCAGTCTTCTCTCCCTACACACACACACACACACACACACACACACACACACACACCCCTCTGGTATATACAGAGCATACCAAAGGTCAGGTCCCACAAACAATTTATTATATCAGTTATATTAAATGTTTGAATGGGTTGCCATTTTCTTATAAACTCAAAATTGTTTGTTTGAGATATAAACTTTGAACATTGTTAAGTACAGCAACATTTTTTTCTGATGTTCGCAAATTCTGACCTAATAATAGAATCTTTAGATCGTCTGTTGGCCTCTGAGATCTATCTTGGTACATCCTGTATATTAAAATAAAAATGCACACATACTTTAAAAATGTACTCTTGTTTATGGATATAACAAAAAAAACCCTTGTTGTGCAGCTTTTTATTAAGCAAACAGTAATAGAGATCAGTGCAGTGGTGGGTTGCTACCGGTTCACCCCGGTTCGGGCAAATCGGTAGCAGCGGTGGAGGGAGGCTCCGCCCACCCATCCAGACATCATCAAATATGATATGCGCATGAGCATGCATGAGCAAACAAGTAGCAAAGATAAGTGAAACCCACCCCTGGATCAATGGACTCTTTTTGTTTTTGCCAGCTATGCCACCACTGTGCATGTTATAGCAGTTTGTTTCAGACAGGACATCAATTTCAGATGTCTTTTTACAGATTTCTGAGGGAAATAGTGTAAGAGGGAGGACTAGGCTTTGGATTCCACTAAGTATAGCCATCCTTTCTTAACTATATATTTTTCTTCTGTGGTGTAAGATTTTTTTTCTACAAGCAAAGGTTGGGGGTGCTATCTTATCTTTGAAAATAAATGTGAAAGCTGCATAAAATACATACTCAGCATAGACTGAGAGTAAAGCGGTTGTCCTGCTCAGCTGAGTTTTGAGATCCCTTGAAAGCAATTTATAAATACATTTTCATTATTCTATTTTTACCACAAGAAATGGAAAGAGGCACATGGCTGGACATTTTGTTTGTAGTGCCAGAACAACTCTAATATTGAACATATTGGCTTCAGGGAACAGAGGCTTGAAGGGCTATTGCTATTCCATCTGAAGCAGTAAAAATGTCACAGAGTAGTCCTGGATAAAATAAAGCAAAATAAATGTACATTGGGCATAATAGCACAAGGGGAAAAATTACAGGTTTAGTCTGAAGGTTGCAATTAAGATTGCAATATTTTCTAAACGAAAGAATTTGCTTGATAAAAATTCTACTGCCTATGGGAGTATATAAAAGTCGAATACATGAAATTTGTATCTATTTGTTTAAGATCGTTGTGCTGTGCTGTAGTTTGGAATTTCCACTCCTTTTATAGAGGAAGAAAATTTAGTAATCATAAAAAAAATTACAACTTATTTAACACTGAAAACATATGAAGGATCTTAAGATTATAGTACAACTGTTCAGTTAAATAGTCACAATATTTTGAACCTGTGATGTTTGGTAATACTTAAAACACTTCATCCAAATCCAGGAATGTAATTGAAAAGCCAGTTGCACCTATTGAAGAAATTGATGAATATCTGTGTGATTTCTGAACAGTAAGCTACATGTAGAACTGAGACTGTTGCAGTGGGTGCAGATATGTTTTCTTTACAGCATTAAAAACAGGGAAACAAAATATGTCCACCTGTAATTTTGCTGTATTTTCAACTGAATTACTGTCAAGCATGTGATTCTATTTTTGCTACTTATACCAGTAACTAATATCAATGTGATTTTCACAATTGCATAATCAGATTATGTGTGATTTTGGGGTATTGTGTGTTTCACCTTTTCACATAATACATGTGGTTTTTTCTTGAACTTGTTTAAGCAGCAAGAAACACACACAGAGAGACATACACATATACATATATACAAAACAAGAACGGCAATAAAACTCCAGCTTGATGTCCTTCATACCAGGTCAGCATAGCCCACAACAAAGAATGATGGAAGTTGTAAACTGGAGGTCATACACTGCCGCCTGTTTGTAAAGTGTTAACGCTGAGTTAGAATGTGTTAATGTTATTTCTTAAATTATATTTCTTTATTGCTGGTATATTTACCTCCTTTTTACCCTAAAATGAAGAGTAAGTTGTATAAGTTTTTGTTGACCTTCCCTAGATAGTTTGTGTTCCTGGGAAACAAATTAGGTGGAAAAGATATAACTGCCTGAAAATTAGTGGGTAATTTAGATTCAGTTCTAACGCTATACCCAGTATTAAGTCACAACACTTAGAGCGATGCATATCAGCATTTTTGTCCATAAATAATGTGAAAGAAGGATGTGGAGAATCTGTCTTTGCATTTTCAGCACCACTTTCTTTTGCAGTTTTGAATGATGTCAGGTTTTTTTAAAAAAAATAAAGTACCTTAGCACAGGGGCATTTTAACATTGCACAACATCTGTGCCAGATGTTAAATGTGTGATTATATTTTGTTTTAAGACTTCATCACTTTCCTGATTCTTTGTAAAACCCATCTTTCTTTACTGGCCATTTTCAGACCATCGATAAGCATTATGCAGTGGCATATGGTCTGAGTCTGAGGTGCTTTGAAAAGGCTACAGAGTACTAATAATGAGGATTCCCCGAAAATGGGAAAACCAGGACAGCAGATAATGCTTTGAGAAAGTATGGGGTTTTAGCATCTTGAAACAATATATCACACTCAAAGGGACAGAATTGGACTGCACAATCTGTTAGCTCATTCTTGTCCAATCTGGTCTCCTCCTTTCTTTCGGAGTCAGCGGTGTTGTCATCGGCTTGCTGAATTATACCCTGACTGGAATGAATTTCAGACACAGGGTAATGTATCTACTTAAATGGAATTCTGCCTTCTTTTTTTTAACAAAAGCTTTTTAGGTATATTTTTCAAAATATTTTCATGTTATATCATTCCTAATTTTACATGTGAGTAATAAATAAAAGAAAAAAAACTACTTCCAAGCTTGGCAACAATTTCCATAACCTTGTCATAAACTTTATTTATTTCTTTACTTCATTTTTGCTATTTTAAAATTATGTAAAAGCATATTACTGTATGCTTTGAAAGGAATCTTAGGCTCAGATTTTAGAGATCACAATAAGATGAATGTGCTTATAATTAAGTCAAGTAACAACAACAGGTTTTTTTATTTTTAGTATAAACAATTGATTTATTAGGAAAGATCTATTTTTTTATTTGTGGCATTAATATTACAATCAGTCCTTTTCAATGGACTTAAAAGAAATTTTATTTGTCGTGTGAAAATGTAAGTTTTCTTTGAGCTTAGAATAAATTTGGATGTTTTTCAGACAAATTACCCTTGACCGTAAAAATGATTCATTCTTTCAAAAGAAAACTGCAGTGTATGCATGTGGATTTGTAGAGAATGCTATCTTGAGTAAAATAAAAAATGCTTTTATTACTTACTCCTTTATATAGTTTTACACAAATAGAAGTCTTCTGAGTTCACTGAAATTTAGGATCATAACGAAAAATCTATTTTGTACTTTGAAGAATAGTTGGTAGTCCCTTCTAGATTAATTAACTTATTCTTGTGCAGCAGTAACTTTAACACTTTTGCCTTAGTTTGTTAAGATAATAAATGATATCTATTCAAAAAAAATAATCACACAGGAATTTTTCATAAAATGTTTTCAGAATTCTACAGTCATAATATGTGCTCATAGGTGAGCAAGATAGTATTGTAATTTTTGTTGTGTTGCTGTACTGATTTCTGTGAAAATGTAAGAGAATATGTTAGAAATAAGTAAAATCACCCGTTATTAACATGACAAAATGGCAGGATGTATGGTGGAACTCCTGATAAAGATCCTTTGGTTTTATTGTGATAAATACATAGCATTGCAATAATAATCAGCAATACCTCAGGTCACAACTCTAGTATAAGACAGTGGGCAGATTGGATCTTGAATGCCATCCCCCAGCCTAGCAACTCTTAAATGCATCCCCTCTGAATAAACACCCAGTGGTGTAAATCAGAGCCTGTGGGGTGGGAATGTTTTATGATGAAGCATTGCTAACAAAATGTACAGTTAATATTACAAAATCTGTGATCCAGTATGAATAGGAAAGAAGCTGATGTGAAACTCTCACATTATGGTCCGTACTTAAAGGAGTAAGTGAGCAAACGCAGTGTCTGTATTTGAATTATTTAGTATTATTTGTTCTAAGGAGAAACCAGGTGCTTCAGTCACAGAACAGAACCTAGAAGAAACTTTCCTTCTGTTTTTGTTCTTGAACATTTGAAAAAATAGGATTGTGTAGTAAATTCCCTGTCTAATTCACTGTACTTCTCAGTTCATTTGGATTACAATAGCATCTTTTTTTTCCCTGTGAGAGGACTCATCTAGAGTTTTCTTAATGCCATATAAATGTATTAGTAGCAAGACTACAACAGATAGTGTCCACATTGCAATCACTATCAAAATGCGACATTTGCATTTTATTGCTTTCTGTCGGTTTTTCTTTTTCAAATTAGTCTAAATGTAAATAGATTATAAAACTGATCTTTGGAGTTCCTTGTATTCATGTAATTATTTTCCTTCATTAGCCAATTGGGGGTTTGGGAGGACAGTTCCTTCATTATTGATAGATGTGCAGTAATATAGACGCTGTAAACAAATCTGTCTGCTGCTATGCTGCAATAAGATAAATTGTTCCATTTAACATTTTAAAGAAAGCAATAATGCTTTCCTGTCTAAAGGTTTCTGATATTGCCAGTGTATTTTTATGTATCATTCTATGTAAAAGCTTAAGAAAAATTCTTATATACTTCATGAGACAGTGTTTCTGAGATTTTCCAACTTTTCAGAAGCAGTTGAGTGGGTGTATAGGAATTCCTTTCAAAAAGGAATTCTAAAGTTTTACTTATATTTGTCATATGTTTATGTCTTTGCAGCTTGGCCTATAATTATTTATTATCTGAAAAATGTTTTGACTTAAACTGGATGTTATTTTGTGTGCCTGGTTTGATCTATAACACTTATTTTGTGCCAAACCCTATTACTTTAGTGGTTTGTTAATCCTAAATAAATCTATTTGTGAAGAGTCTGACTATTTCTGTTCTGCCATGCTGAACTCCACTTATCCCTTATTTGGAACTAAGTTATACCAGCATCACATTTGCTATTCCTATAGCTGGTCCTTATCCAGTTTCTGTTTCTTCTGTTCCCAGTAATGCCAGGCCTCTGATTTTTCTACAAGAGAATGAGCAACAAAGCCTAATTACACCCACATTCAGGTGGTAGTTGAATAAGAGTAAAACACTACTTTTAACACCAGATGTTATTGAGTTCAGTGTAATCCTGTCCCACTTATGGGCTGAGGATGATATGAAGATACCACTATAGGTGCACCATAGAAAATAAATGTTGCCATGACAGATTTATGCCAAGGTTAAGTTTAAGGGTCAAAAAGGCTTTTAAATAATTTAGCAAGAGAACTCTTTTTTCCTTTATTTATAAAATATTGTGAGTAATACTTTGTTTTGAAAACCCTTTTTAATTAACATTCCTGCTGTTGATGAAAATGTTCTGAAAGATTCTCAAGTAAATCTGTCTTATACCGTCAAACTTATGTATTACAGATGAATGTCATCATTTCAACAGTACGAGAGTCTAATCTTAAACTGACTCTGGCGTTTGGAATAGGCATCCACCATGCTGGCCTTCACGAACGGGACAGAAAAACTGTGGAAGAGCTATTTGTGAATTGTAAAATCCAAGTATGTTTACTATATGCATAGTAGCATACAGGTAGTCCTTGCTTACTGACCATTTGTACAGCAACCATTCAAAGTTGTGATGGTGCTGAACAAGTTATACATGTGACTGGTCCTCAAAATTCCATTTTTCTCACTACCCCTGCAGTCACAAGATCACAAGTCTGGTACTTGGCAACCTGCCCATATTTATGACAGTTGTGGTGCTTCACAGTCATGTGAGCTCCATTTCCAACATTTCCCCATTGGCTTCCCACAAACAAAGTCAACAAGGAAGGTTGCAGATTGTTCTGGTAAATCACCCCTTCGTGTGATACCACATTCTCCTGCCCCCAGCCTCCCTGCACTTGTGCGAATCTGTAGCCTCCTTCCCCTGGCCTCTCTGTTCTTGGGCCAACCCTTTCCAGCCTCACTCTGCTTGTGTGATGACCCAGGGCAAGACACAGAGGCAACGTAGCTGATAGTTCAAATCGCCCCTTTATTGCTCCAACTTTCCCCCAAACGCTCCCATGTTATTGCAAGTCCCAGAGCTAAGTGATCACACAACCCACACACACACCCCTCCAGCAGCCTCTGGCTGCAAGTAGTCCCGCAAAATGCTGTGAGCACAATGGCTGCAAAGTAAGAAATCCAGCAGGGCAAGGGAATAAGTCAATGAGTCCAGGAAACAAAGGAACATGGCAATGGTTTCAGGAAGCAAAGGAACAAGGCAATGGTTTCAGGAAGCAAAGGAACAAGGCAATGGTTTCAGGAAGCAAAAAAACAAGACAATTAATCCAGAAAGCTAGAAATGAAGCAAGAAGTCCAGGAAACTCCAAATGTTAGCAATGGCACTCAAAACTCCCTGAATTCAGCATTTGTTCCTGACAAACGCCCCTCCCCACAGCACCTCCTTAAATCTTAATCCCAGATGTGCCTTGTGAAGAGACGGGGGGTGCTTTCCTCCCAAGTCATCAGGTTGGCCTGCGCTGTTCCCGCCTCCTCTCCACTCTCTGTGCCCGGGGATCAGGTGGGGGGGGTTGATCATCGCCTGAGCTCCTTCATTCCCCATTTCCACTGCCTGCCCTCTGTTGGTCGTCCTGGCCCCATTCCTCCCTGCTAGCAAGCTGTCCCACTCCTGAGGGTCCCTGGCCTCCCTCCTCCCCACATTCCTCTGAAGCCAACGAAGCTGCCCCCTCAGTCTCCCTTGGCTCCAGCTCCCGCTCATCTTCCTCTACAGATTCAGGCCCTGACAGGGACATAACAGCTTGCATGGCACTGTGCCCTGCTTTTCCTGACATCCCTATGTTCATGCAGCACAATACCCTGCTTTCACCAGCCTCCACATGGCCTCCTTTCCCTGTTTCCTTGGCCTCCCTATGCTTGCACAACACCACAACCATCTTTCCCTGGCTATTCTGCTTCTCTTCACTGGTGTAGCACCACACCCTACTTCCCCTGGCCTCTCTGTGCTTGTGCATAGCATGTATCGGGCCTCCCAGATCCTCCCCACCCACACTGCCCACTCCTTGCCTGGAACTTCCACCACTTCACTCTCAATGACCCACATATCTTGGGGTGACATCAGCAAAAGGGACTGCTAGGATTGTTGTCATTAAGCAACTTTACGATCGATCACTTAACAACACAATCTCAATTGCTGTTGCAACCCAAGGATTATCAGTATGAGAAACATTTTATTAACTTTGAAAGCATAAGTTTTGTTTACACATTTTGGAGAAAAAAAAGTTTACACAGTTACATCTTTTTTCTTTTTAGGTTCTTATTGCTACAAGTACATTAGCCTGGGGTGTCAATTTTCCAGCACATTTAGTAATTGTTAAAGGAACAGAATTTTATGATGGGAAAACTAGGCGTTATGTGGATTATCCAATTACAGGTATAGTCACAAATTGAAAAGGACTATTTTACTCTATGAAAGATTAATCCTTATTCCTGAAAATGAAAGAGAATTAAGCTAAATTACATATGCCACATGATTTGTTCAGATTTTTCATAATAACAGGATTTTTTTAATTTTTTTATATGTTTAAAGAAAATCAGAGAATTTACAAAAATGTATTATCTATCTTCACTTCTCACCCACTAAACAATATAATGGGTTTGATTTAAAAGTTAAAAATAATACTTTCAATAGAATATAAGAAATATCATTAGAGCTGGAAATAGGTAACTTTATCCGTATCAGTTACAAAGAGAAAATAAGGTGAAATAGATATGTAAGTTATATAACTGATATGGTACAGAAGCTACAATCAGAATAATTCATGTATGTAAATAAGCACCCAAAGGATACACAGTTTAAAAGTTCTCAAATCATGCCTGGGATTTTATGTTCATTTCCTTGTACTATTATTTATCAGAGACATGAGCTTATAATGGCTATTTTTCTATGGCAATTTGGAATCTTGGAGACAATATTTCCAGTCCCCATTATTTCTTGCCTTTTATGAAACCAAATTTCACACTTAGGATGTGGGATGATATTGTTGGGTCTTTCATGTAAGCACTTGAAGCTTATTTTAACTTTCTTTTTATAAACTGGAAATACCTTTATAATTTTTTTTAATGGTTAAAGGTTTACATTTTATCTACCATGAGTAACATTTCCAAGCAGAATGCAACATTTAAAAAAGGGTTATTGTATAAGCATAATAAATGCATGTCTCTTAGGTAATATTCCTGTATTTAAAAATACCACTTGATGTTTCTGGAAATCTACTTTAAAATAAGAAGTGTGTGTGAGAGAGAGAGAGAGAAATTAAGATATATAGAGAGAGAATCTATCTTATCAAGGTCGACTCAGCCTTCCATCCTTTCTAAGGTGGGTAAAATGAGGACCCGGTTTGTAGGGGGCAATAAGCTGA
>JANHZT010000525.1:427516-443043 GCA_032468215.1 Stegonotus admiraltiensis
TCTTCTTCTTCTTCTTCTTCTTCTTCTTCTTCTTCTTCTTCTTCTTCTTCTTCTTCTTCTTCTTCTTCTTCTTCGCAGAATGAGATTAAAATAAGAATAGTTGATTTTTTAAAGGAGATTAGGTTAAAGCAGAATATATTCCCAGATTTCTCCGCAATATATTTTTTGAAATAATCCCTCCCTACCACTTTTTATCTCTGGAAAAGGCTCTAAGGCTGGCAAAGGTGGAAAGAAAGAAAAGAGGATGACCAGTAAGGTAGATGAATTTAGTCACAGTGGAGATAAATGCACCATCAGGAGACTTGAAACAACAGGTTAAGGATAGATCTGCTTGGTTAAAAAAAAAATCTACGCAGATGGTTGATAAGATTCAGAAACAAGCTGATGGCACGTAATCAACTAACCTCTTTTAAAGCAATGAATGCAGGGATAAAGAAAGTAAGAGTAACAGAGTTGGAAGGGATCTTGGAGGTCATCTAGTCCAACCTCCTGCTCACGACCTAGGGATTCAAACGGCCAACCTTTCTGATCGACAAGCTCAGCATCTTAGCCACTGAGAAGAGCAGCCTCCATTTTGCCCAATAAAGAGCTCAAGTTGTGATGAACCAATGCTCTGAGTCCAAAAAAATACGATAAGTTCTTTTACACTTCCTTTGTCAAACAATACCCAAAAAATGAGCATTAATTTATGCTTGTGGGATGACATGCTGCGCTGTCTCTTGATCCCTGGGTTTTGTGAGGTGCCAGGAGAATTGGCACAGCAGACTGGCAATCTTGGTCTATGCTTAGAAGACCCAGGTTATTTTCTCTGAGATTTCCCCATTTTGAAAAAAAAAGGCAAACGAGCTGACCGACTGCAGGCTCATTTTCTGCACCAGGGGTTGTATTCCCAGTCAGAATGAGAATATGTGGTTCAGGATTCATGTATGGTAAATCTTCCTCGGCGCTTTTCTTTCCCCTAGCTACAAAAGCCCATGCATTCATTAAGGTTAAGCTCAGGCCCTTTTCCTCATTTTACCTTTTTTTTTTTTAAACTTTTTCAAACCACAGAGCTATATTTAAAAATCCAAATGCAGGTTTGACAGGCAGAAAGCAGCCTGTGTGTTTTTTTCAGAAGTGGACACTTCATGCTTATTCATGCACAGGATATGGAATTCTTAGCATCTTCGACTTGAAACAAGGAAACCTCCCCACAATAAAGACCTGATCTTGGGAAGACAGCCACGCAGGCAATTTCCAACACAGAGGATTGCTATTTGGTGTCATGGGGAGTCAGGAGTTGCCATGGAATCCATTTGCTTCTAAACCAGCTCCTCCTGCTGGAATACTTTCTCATTATCATTTCTGCCAGGAGCATTAAAAAGAGCCAAGTGGAAGAAATGCTGGGGTAGAGCAAAGTCACTCATACATCTGGAATGAGTCTAGAAATCTAAAATCTACATTCAGAGCTAGTTCCCAGCTCCAGGTCAGAAGAATGCAAATAGCACTCTTTGAAGTCTTTTAAAATCATTATCCCAAAACTTATAATAATGCAAAGCATAAACAATAGATTATGCCAGATGCAATATTCTTTTTCTCAAGAGAATCTCCTCTTAGATAGCCTGGATTTTTGTTCCCATTTTAAAGCTGGGGAACTGAGGTTGGAAAGCAATGGAAAAAACACCACGGTAAGAACTCAAGTTTCTCCTATTTGTGGTTGATTGTATTAATTGCATTGTTCATTAATACAATTGATGGCTTAGTGTAAGCTCTGCACTCAGGCAAGTGCTGTTTAACCATAGTTACATAGTGATATGACATACTATTGAATAGTCTGTCACATGTATCTGCGTAATAGCCATGATAAGAAGAATGCATTGTCTGTGATTGGGTCAAAATCTCCCAATAAAATAAGGCCAGGTTTTGTCAGTTTCCACTAAGCAATATTTTCCATTCCAAGGAGCAACTTAAAGATGCTTTTTTTATTATTATCATCCCTCTGGACAATTTATACAATTAGAATTCTTTAGCTTTAGCGTTGAAATTAGAGCCCAGCTTCTTGAACTTGGAGACATTAGGAGTGTAATTCAGAAGAGATCAGGTACTTTAAAATACTATACTATTAAAAGCCACTGGGACATAAAAAGAGTTTTGGATAGTTTAATGTCTACAAAGATTATAAAGTATAATTAAAATGGGGTTCCAAATTGGAAACTAGCTGAGGAGAAGGATTACATCCTAGGCTTGCAGTCCTGAAGTGCAGGGATCATCCCAAGCTATGGACATCTTCCAGAGTTGTTCCATCAAGGGACGATAAAAAAATTTATCATTTCTCCATTCATGAGGGGAGTGGGGTTTAAAGAAATCTTTATTCTGAAAATCCAAGTGGATATATGTTATATATATATACTATTATGTTGGAAATATTCAGAAATACTTTCCCAAGTACCAGTGACAAATTTAGAAGAAAATAAAGCATGAGATGATTGCATAACTCTGAATAACTGTATTGATTTTGCATCTCTTCTACACCACACCAGAATTATTTGCCCTTTCCGGATTTCCTGAAAACCTTCATTGATCATAGGCACTTTCTTTTCTTCTGAATATTTCAAACCATATTTTCATCCCTGTGTTGTATGTAGTGCTCATTTTTAAGATTTAATTGGAATGCCAAAAATAGCAGCTGCTGATGCTACCAATATTTTTCTTCAGTTGACACTTTCTCAGAAAATGCTAACCTTCAGAGGTAGATATCATGAAATCCCTCATATTTGTCTACAGCCATTTATTCCCAGTTAGATTTGTTATAGTGTATTTGTTAGGGAAATCAACACCCCTTCCCTTGCAATATTGACTGGGATCCATCCCTGCCATTTCTCTTAGTTGTTTACCCTCTTACTGGCTACACTCACACACTACTTTTTATAATCACAGGATATTTAGCAGTACACGTCATATTGTTTCACCTAACTTCTCTTTCTGTCCCATACACACATCTATTCACTGCACACAAGTAACTATTACCACTGCAATATGCCATTAAGAAAAGATAGTTTTGCAAAGCAATTAGGCATATGACTGTTAGAACCAGAAAAGGAGAAATAAATATTTCTAATAATAATGTGTTTGATCACTGTGATTCACTCAGAGCCATTAGAAACAGGAGGCATACAAGTTTAATAAATCATCATTATCCTCATCTCAGGAAGACACAAAAGCCCTGTGCCTCCTTGTTAGAGTGCTGAGGTTTGTGTAAATTTCTTGCTAGTTAATAAAAAGAAAGGTGACAATGCTGGAGAAAAGGAGAAGAGTGTTTTAGCATATCTAAGAGGGAAGGCAACACATTCACTAGAAATGTGACAAACCAAGGATGGAATCAGTGCTCCAGAAACCACATTTGTAACAGCAATCTCTTTTGCCAACATGAGGAGGAGTGAATAGCACTTAAGTCAAGAGTGGGGATGTGGTCTGAATCTTTAGTCAGTGGGGCTTATTATTAGGAAAGGGGTGCCTATCAGGATTGTAATCTGGCAGTGCAGTTTTGTACACATCAAATCAAAATATCTTTCTACTGAATTCAACCTATTTCTTGGTAAATGGGAAAAGAACTCCAGTCAACATTTGAATCATCCTCACTTACCCAAAGCTTGTGCTTAAATAAATGAGTATTTGGATCCCAAATCCCTTCTCACTTTCATAGTATTTCCAAAGGGCCTGGTTCAATGTGTTGGCATATACACATCTTTTAAGTTCCTAGCTTTTAAATCTAAGAAAACTATATTTTGTTTTACTTGTAGTTTTATTAGAGTTCCAGAATTGTTATGAATTGTTTTCTATTCAATCAGAAAAGTGAGCTATGTATTTTATAAGTACAGTAAAACAGGGGAGAGTCCATTTCTAAAAGGGATTAGATTGAGGTTCTTCAATAGACTGTAATATAAATATTCCACTTTATTTACTATACAAAGACAAGATTCTAGAAAAAGTCTAAGCATCCTGGTATCTTCCAGGTATGCTGGAATATGTATATTGTTGGGTGTGCTCCCATAATCCCTTGCCATGCTATCTGGAGTTTATGGGAATTGAAGTCTAAAACATTTGGACATTGCCTTATTCTTGTTTTTATGTTATATGGTGACAAACTAAGCAATTTAATTTAAAAAAGAGACAATAGTAGTATCTAAAAAGACAGATTATTCTATCCTAAAGAATATACTGCAGAAGGTAATAGTAAATTGATTAGTTTACACCACAATTTATAATTAAATTAATTACTGAAGGCCAACCAGCAGACTAATTTAAAGCATAGTTGATTTCTTTATAATCCAGTATTTCAACAGGCAACTCTGTTAAAAAATAAAATCTGTTTCCAGTAGAGTAGGTTAATAACTGCATGGACAAATCTATGAAGTTTTCTTGGCTTGCCATTTCTGTTTTTAAGAAGTTTGGCAACTTCTGGTCCAGCCTACAGTCTGGCAAGTTTTTGATGGTCTCCTATCAAGCATTAGTCAGGTCCAAACCTACTTAATTTTTCAAGATCAGCAAAGGTTGGTCAGGTTTTGCCAACTACATGGGTTGTCCGAAATTGTTAGATAGGAAATCTGTTCAACTTCACTTTGCTGGGGCATTCTCACTTTATATAGAGCACTCACCATAACTCAAACACAGTATATAACTGAGCCCTCAACAGAGGAGGATGAATCCAGAGTATTCTCATATATTTCCTCTGAATCCAGTTCCTCCATTTGTGGAAGTGTGTTTTGTGCATGTTAGCTTGTCACATGAAGATATTTCCCACTTTACTTCAACAAGCTGACATCAGTGGTTCAGTCGCAATGCTAAATCCTGCACCAGAAGGGCACTCTGTAATTTGCCCTTTCTCCAAATCAAGTCCCAAAAGGACAGAATGGAGGACTTTCATTTCCTCAAGATACCTGTAGGCTACTGCTTAGTTTCACAGTGGCTCCAAATCTTGATATGAAGTATTTTGTGAATTACATGGATTTCTCCTAACTGGGAAAACAAGCTTGTCCTGGCATAGTTTGTAGTTAAGTGTGAAGAATTTAACTAAGGGAATTTCTGGGCTAGCAGGACTCCAGGCCAGAAGTTCATTAATCATATAGGAGTGAGTTTACAGGATCAAGAAAGATGGGAGAGTATTTCAAAACAAGCAATGGTCTTCCTTCCTATCATTATTCCTTAGCCAGGAATGTCCAAAAACTGAGAAGCAATTTATAATCTAACCAGTTCCTGTCTCCAAAGGTGGTCCACCAATGATGGATAAGCCACTGCTTCTCTACTTGCCCAGATAGGTAACTTGTATTCAAGGACACAGTGCCCATTTTGCAGCTAGTGCTGCTATCGCCTTCTTCAAGCTGATGCCTTAAACTTGGAACTACAATTCCCATTGGCCATTGAGAACACTGGGGGGCTTGGTCCCCACATCACGGCCTGAATGGATAGATGCTGCAATCCAGGGGTGAAATCCAGCAGGTTCTGACAGGTTCTGGAGAACCAGTAGCAGAAAATTTGAGCAGTTCGGAGAACTGGCAAATACCATCTCTGGCTGGCCTCAAAGTGGGGTGGGAATGGAGATTTTGCAATATCCTTCCCCCCAGGAGTGGATGGGAGTGGAGATTTTGCAATATCCTTCTGCCACGCCCACCAAGTCACGCCCACAAAACCAGTACTAAAAAAATGGATTTCTCCACTGCTGCAATCCTTATATCCCCTTCACCTAGTTGCGCCTATAATGCGTGTCCCTTGGATCTTTCTCCTTCCCGCCACTCAGACTTCCCGGAGGCCAAAGGAAACCGCTAATTTCGCACAAACACGTTGAGTCCGTTTCCGGCTTTCCTTCAGAGCCGGCAATGGCGACGGGGCCTTCACAGCCGCGGCGGGAAACTTCCCAGCGGCCATTGGGATCCCCTGCTGCTGCCAACAGGCTTGGAAAGAAGGCCAACCCGACGGCCTCGGAGGCATTTTAAGCGCAGGGTTTACTTCAGAATAAACGTATTCTAGGCCGCTGCGCACCTGCAGATTTGTTCCGGGGCTGAGTGGCGCTAAAAGAAGAGGGGTGGGTGGGAGAGAGAGAGCTTCGACGATGTCTCGCCACAACCACGGCCGGCTATGGAAACGCTAGAAATTCCGCGTGGGGAACCGGCTTTTGAGGCACCGACCCATCCGGCGCCTTTCAGGACCTGCTTCTCGCTCCCTCGCGTGTTTTCCCCCCCATGTGTTTGCCGTAAAGAACGACTCCGGCCTGACCTGCAGGCTTCCAGATCGGGGGAAGCAGTTTTACTTCTAGGAAGGCCCAGCGTTGTCTCCCTTCTCCCTCCGGTTCCTCTCCTTTGACTTGGGAGGACTTCGGCCGCTGGGCGATTTTGGAGGTGTTTCGACGCCGGGACTTGCCCGGTTTCTCCTTCGGGATTCAGAATCAGATTGCCGGCAAATCTAGACGAGACAACATTACTCCGGCCTCGCCGCTCTCCTCTGTTTCTTATACACCGCTTGATTCTGCTTTCCTGGTCGTTTCATTTTTGCAGCGGTTTTTTTTTTTTTTTAAAGAAGAGGTTGCTAACAGACGGAGCGTAGTTGAGATTTGTTTACATTTAGCGTGGGCTGCAAACTGCCAAGATGCTGTCAGATGCTAATCATTTATTTATTTACTTCTTGCATTTGTGTTTCGGATTTGCTTCTGAGAGGCTCGAGAGACCCGACCGAAGGGTCTCCCTTCATTTTATTCGCACAACAGTTCTTGGGAAGTCAGCTCTGGGTGTCCAATAGGTTTTAATCGGTCTCTCCGATCCAGATCCAACGCTGCAATATACAGACTCTTTTACTGTGTTTATTTAAAAATCCCGTTATGACAAACGAACAGGAATAAACATGCATGAGGATTGTTTGCCGATGGAAAATCGGACTTTCAAATAAGTGGCTCTAAAATCCAGCCATCCGTACCTTTTTTTTAAAAAAAAATCACATTTGAAAGGAATCGGTTGATCCACTAGGCGGGAACTGCGTTCGACTTGGGAGTAGGAACACTTGTTACATCCGCCTGTCCTGGATGGCATTCTGACTTCAGATCTTTGAAAGAACAATGAGCGTCACAGCCAAAGTGATAGGGGGTATCTTTAAGCAGTATTGTTAGGTCGGAAAAGAACCCCCCCCCCACATACACCATTTTAAACGATCTGATTCACAATCAGGGTTGGTGCTTGAATAAGTCACATTTCCTTGGGTTCACATAGCACGGTGAGCTACAAATCACAGGTCTGGGTTTATAAAATACCTTAAGCCGAAACAAAACATTATGGCTTAATGTGTGTGTAAAGCAGATCCTACACGCGCCCGCCCGCGCGAACACACCTGGTGTTCAAGAGCAAGCTGGGCCGAATGGGAACCTTCGCTTCTCGTTCTCACTTAATGGGGTATAATCTTACTTGGCGCTGGTCAACACCAACGAATTCGGAGAACATCTGCACCTCACCTCGAAAGGCATCCTTCCGCAATTTCTAAATCTCAGCTGTTGTGCAAAAGAAACGGTGGAGTAAGGGAAAGGAATACCTTTTGAAGCTACTCTACGTGGTAAGCGGATCCTCATCTATTCAGGCTGGCTCTCATCAAGAACCTGGATCCTCGAAGTCTCAAAACTCTGGAGGGTTTTGAGCCTTTCAAACCTCCTTGGACCGGGGCCTGTGGCCGTCTGCTCCCTTCAAAACCCGAGCAGATAATATTTTGAACTCACACATCAGACAGGAGGCTGCAGGAAATTTTTATTACAATGTTCTGCGCTAGATTTGCGTTCGGAGATGCTAAATTTCCTTACGATCAAGGCGATCCTGTATCCATGCAGGGGAGCATGCGAAGATTCATATTCGGCCACAAGACAACGCAGTTTATGCGCAGGCATGTGCGAGGGTACATTGGTCTTTGGATTTATTTTATTTTTTTAACAATTTGAGCTGAGGAAGGCGAAGGAGCATTTTGAGAGATCTGCAGCGCTGCAAAAGTGAAATGATTAGGTTTTTGCAATCTTGCCGTTTGAAAAAGGAAAGTCGGATTGAAACCCTGCATACTTAGCGGGAATCAATTGCATTCGATTCAGTGAGATTTTTTCCCCCAGAAACCAGCAGCTCTCAGGAGTTGGCTGAGATTCTGTCTCCAACTTTCCAATACTGCATTTCTTTCTAACCCGGATCGCTACTCTCCTACCTTCTGCTTTTAAAGAGGGATAAAGTGTGTAGGGAAGAGTTTGGCTGTTCTATTGACCGGAACCCCAGTTTCTGCCAACGCAGATTTTTTTCATTTTATTACACCGTCAAGCCTGGCAGAATTAACCACCCGACTGTGGGTGGGACTGTTCCTGAAATTGAGAAGAGAGGCTTTTCATGGGTGCGTTGGGGAAGGTCGAGTTGTAAAATAGCCAAAATAATTCCTGTTATATTCCCCATTCCCCGAAGAAGCATGTTAAGTACCTCAAATCCAAATTCAGCTAATAAATAAGAAAGGCGTTCTGCAGAAAATTTCTTTAACGGCATATTTCCAATATTGTGGAATTCATTTCCGAGTACTTAGGATCGGATTCGTTTGAACAACTCGAGCTGCGGAACTAATCTCTGTGTTGCAATCTCTCGGGTATTCAGTTGGACGAAATAACTTTTAAGACCGTCTTATATTTCAATTCAGCTAGTTCTTACATTGATACAGGTTTAAAAAAAAAACAACTGGCAAGGTATAAAGACCTTGCAAAGGAATGGCTTTCCACCACCAAATATATTCAAACCCCGGACTCCGTGATTAATTATATTACACGTGTGCATTCTTTTCCCCGTTTCCTATGGCGGTAAGTGGCGTCGCTTGACCTGCAAGACCTAATGGAAACTCGATAGTTACTCGCGGGGAAGCGGACATTTTGGTACAGTTGTAGAAAAGTCTTTTCTACAAACTTTTCCCCGTCCCCTCTTGCCAGAAGTAAAGGCTTTTTTTTTAACTGAGCAGCGCCTTGCAGGAGAGAACAGAAAGAGCCACTTGTTCCCAGTTTGCTCGGTTTCCCGGGACGGGGCAGCAACGGCTCGTCCCCTCCCGCCCGTGGGTGGCTTTCCTTAGTCTTTCTGGGACTCCGCTGAAGAAGCGAGCCAGGTGTCCTTTCCCGCGTCCACTCGGGAGCCGAGAGGTCACAAACTGGACGCAGCTCCGCTGTTTTCAGGCCCTCACAAGGGTAAAAAGGGGTGTGCCGAGAAACGGGTGACGTGACTCCGCCGCTCAACCAGTAAGAGGCCGGCCCTTCGGAGCTCTGTTCCAATAGGAAGCCAGCTTGCCGTGTGAGTGGCATTAAGGCCGGGCAGACTGAAGCAGGGCTGAGAAATGAAGTTAGGTAAAAAGCCCTTTTGGCTATCCAGAAGTTTATTAGGCATTTCTCACCCTGAAAATTAAGGATTCCTCATTAACTGTCGCTTCCTCCCGATTACAATCCTGGACGAGCCGGACAGCAACGCTAGAGGATGAGAAGGCACAGATCCCCACTTCCCACCCGTGGGAGAAGAACTTTTCCACCTTTGACGGATCTCCCTGATCTTTATTAAAGTCTCGCTCGCCACTGTCACCTTGGGCTTGGGGAGTGCAGGTAGGTGGAGGTGGCGGCAGCTGGGGGAGGGAGAAATAGGAGACACCCGGAGGCTGCTGCGGTGGGAGGGGGGACTGGGCGGGAGAGGGAAAGTAACTCTTGTCTTTGGATCGACAAGGAGTCACCCACGTTCTCCTCCTGGGAGGCTTGTCTAGCTGAAAGATGCGCTTTTTGGCTCTACGTATCTCTGGGGAAGGGGGAAGGGGGAAGGGAAGGCAGGCGGGGACCCTTTTAAAAACTTTCATACCGCAAAAGAGCGATTTCGAAACTGGGGTGAATGGAAAACGCCGAGCGGTAAGCGATCACTTGGCTGTTTGCTTCGACTTATGGGATGTGGGGGGGGAGAGGGAGAAAACCGGTATTATTTACCGTAGGGATCGCCATCCTCGAGGCTTCTAAGTCGGAGCTCCGGGTATAAATTGGGGTTGGTGATAATGACTTCCAAACGGGACTTTGGCCAAGGCGTAAGAAAGTTGCCCAGCAGATCAAGTAAGGCATAAGTGGGGTTTGTGGATGGAGAGCTTATGAGGAAGTAGCTGGCTTGTAGCTTAGCTGAACGAAGCCGACCGTCCCTCAAAGAAGGAGTGGCTGTTAGAAGGAAATTGTGAAATTAGAAATTGGTATCTGAGCATTTTTTTACATATAAACAGAGGCGCGTGGTCATTCGAATGGGCCCCTTTATCTCCTTATAACTTCTTTACGTATAAATTACATATCGCACGAAGCCCATCTCTGCTTAACATGGAGAAAGTCCAGAGGGGGGGGGCTCTCCTCAAAAATTACTGTTGTGAACATTCTTTTCAAAACTCTGGAGCGACGCTGAAGGTTAGTTGGAATCGGCCAGATCCGAAGCCGCAGTGGAAAGAGACCTCATTTTCCGATCGGTGTCAATTCCCTTCGGCATTTCCGTACGGGAGCCTCCAAGAGCCTTTAAATCCCCTCGACTTTATTCCTTTCCAGCCTTTGCTTAAATGCAACAGTCTCCCTCAGTCTTCCTTTCGCAGCAGCTATGGCAGAATCCTATGCTGAGTTCTTCCAAAGTCGCCGTAATATATTCGTGGGCTTAATGAATGGGCGAAGGGATTCCCGCTTGGCAGATTTTATCAAAAGAGGACCCTTGTCAGAATATTAACCTTTGACTTTTTCTGTCTCCCTGTCCCGCCGCTATTGTCTTCACAGCTGCTTGAAGGAAGGGGGCCTGGGTCGGCCGATTGCCAAAGGCCTGCGCCCCAAAGCTTGGAGATCCTGAGAAAGAGGAAGGGGTACCCAAAAGAGAAGCGCTATGAGGTCTCCTGGGCGGAGGCGTTACTTTGGCCAACAGAAAAGGAAGAGAAACGCCGGGGTCCTGGGCTAAATTTCTGAGAGTCAACCACGCCTTTGGGACTCTGGATTCCTCTCTTGGTGGGTTCTCTCGGCGGCTTTGTTGAAATCGAGGGTTTCATATAATGCTGCTCCTCAGCTGGTAAGGCCGCTCTGCGCTCGCCTCCTCCCCACTTGAACCCCAGCGCCGGAGGTTTTGGAGAAATGGCTTAGACTAGGGACGCCAAGCCAAGCGGAGCTGGCCATGCTTTGCTGGGAGTGAACTTTCTTCTTGGATGCATCTGCGGAGCTGGCCTGGTCGCAGAGAAGGGGAAAGAAAGCACCATGAAAGAGAAATCCAAAAATGCTGCCCGAACTAGGCGGGAGAAAGAAAACAGCGAATTCTACGAACTGGCCAAGCTTCTGCCTTTGCCTTCGGCTATCACCTCGCAACTGGACAAGGCCTCCATCATTCGGCTCACTACCAGCTACTTAAAAATGAGGGTGGTCTTCCCGGAAGGTAAGTAGCGCCCCTCCTGAGCCTTCCATCTCTCTAATGCCTTAGGGAAAGTGGAACCAATAGGGTTATTCTTCCTGGCTGGGCCAACCTTCCGCCTCTTTTGTCTACTCAAGAGAACTTCCAGAGCCACTGTTCTTAGGGCAGAAGTTGTGTGGATTTTGCAGGAAGTTCTCTGGAGACTTTCCTCTTTTGTCTGCTACTTCTTCCTCCTCCCCCTCCTCCTCCTTCCCTCCCCCCCGCCCCAAACCTTTTCCTCTTTGGTACATAGGGCCTGTTTGGCTGGGGGAACCAGAGGCACCTTTGTCAATGAAGCTGGGAGCACAGCTGCCACATCCAGTGACTAAAACAAACAAACCATCCCACTCATCCCTCTGCCCGGTCAAGCCACGTGGATTGCCCCAAAGGGCATCTCCCTCATATTTACAATAGAAAAAATTGGGGAGGAGGGAAGAAGGAAGGCAAAAAATTAATACCAAGTTAAATATTGATCCAGATCCTAAGCCCTGGTTTCTATTGTGTGGACCAAAGCGGCACAACTCCAAGGGAGGGAAGAAAGAGAGATGCACAAGAAAGAAATCTCAAATATGAATATGTATGAGTGTGGCACATCTGGATCAAATATCCATGATACCCCACCCGTTTGGAGACCAAGTAGAAATTACAGTCTTTGCCTGGGTTCTGTGTCCAGGTGATTGGGGAAATAAACCCCTTCCTTGGAATAAGGCCTCTATGGCTAGGGAAGTCATATTTCATCCCTCAGATGAACATGTTCTTATCTTTAGGGTGGGAAAACACTTCTGTCATGCCTGGCACAGGATGGAAATCAAAACCAAAGTGAGAAAGAGTCAGTAAACTCCACACTGAAGAAAATGAGCCCAGAAACTGGAATATGAGGCACTATTTTTTCCCTCCTGGCCCAGCCTTTAAAGAAAAACACAAATCCTTACAAGTAGGTAGGTAGAGCATATAAGTCTAAGGAGCTTTCATACAACTCTAAGGGGTTTCTAGTGAAATGTGAGCAAGATAATTTTCTTCTGCAGAGCCCAAATTCTAACGACCTCTATAACTATTACTGTTTCCTAGAGTAAAGGTCCCAAGAGTAGTTCTGTAAAACAAACCCCCCAAAAAAGACGTTCAGTATTTATATCATCTGGAATAGTCTAATGAGACAATCCTATGTAGATTTATCAGGAAAATTGATGTAGGATTAACAGATATCTCAGCAGATTTAATTTTTTTCAAGGGTTTTGTGTATTGGGATATGTAACTACTTTAAAATTTTATTCTAGCTAGGGATTGGAAAAAGTCAGCAAAGATGGGCTGGCCATTGAGGCTTGTAGTTTTTCCCAGTGGAATTTATGGACACATGATATATTATAGATAAAAAAAATGTCGTTATGAACCAGAGTAAGAAAACAGTAGGAAGAGATTTGTATTTCCACATCTGTTAATGAAAGTGAATTTTCAATCAATTTGTCAAGTTAGAATTTAATAGAAACTGAATCTTTATCCTATTGCCTTTGAAGTTTTTACAAACCCTTTAAAATGGAACTTCTTTCCAAGTAAGCTTCTGATGTAAACATAGAACATATGTATACATCTGGGATCAGAACAACAAAGTAACTAGATTTGGGACTGGCGGGGGGTTTAGCTGTTTCCCGATTTGAGGACGTCCAATACAGTGTATTAACATGACAGCCAAGCTGTTTGCACGGCAGGAGACCCAGGTTATATTTCTTTAAGCCCTATTGACTTCAAGAGCAGCAGAATTAACCGCTTGCTTGAAGAACCACACTATAAGGAGCGCGGGGAGGGCACAAGCGCTTCATTTGAGCTGGATCGTGACCAGCGAAAGATAATGGAAAGGGCTATTATTGCCATAGGTTTACTATGCACCGGGACACTTTCAAATAAGGTTCCCGTCGCATTCCAGCAGGGTTTTCTTTTTTGGGGTTTTTTTGTTTTTGTTTTGTTTTTGTTTTTTTTGTATGAGGTAGCCAAAGATTTTGAGAATTCGTGTATTTACGGAGGTTTACAACGCGGGGATCAGCGGGATATAAAAGCAAACCATTTGTTCGCAAGGAAGCCTCTTTGCTTTCAATGGAAATTGTCTGCGGGTACATTTGGGCGCGCTTCAGGGAAAATAGAGCATTTCTTCTACCTGATGCTTGCACCCAGGGACCGAAACCTACTCAGCGGTGACCGAATTGCGCTGTCGCCTTGGGAAAGCCACACAGTAACGCGGCATTTTTAAAAAAGACAGGCTGGAGAGTTTTAGCGTTAGGTGCCCTCTGTCGGGGTGGGGGGTGGGGGAGACCTTTGAAAGAAAGCGCCGGCAAAGGCATTGGAGACTTGATTTTTAAATATATTTCTCTTCGGGGAGCTTTGCTGGAGGTCACCTTTCAGGTGAATGTAAGCGGGATGCCGTTGTTGTGACGATTATTATTATCATGATTATGGTTCGTCGCACAGCCAGCCAGATGTTTAGACTAGTTTTGGCATTTTTTTATCGCGAGGGAACGGATGGAAGGGAGCCAAACGGGTAAACCCCGGTGCAGCTTCTCCAAGACGATTAGCCGCGCTTTTCCCACCGCTTCGATCTCGGCGGGCTACCTCGAGTTTCGTGCTTCGCGGCGGATCTGCTCAATTACCCGCACCTCCCTGGCGGGCTTGTTCGATCAGAAGCAGCATATGGTGCGGCTAGTAGCCTGCGACTAATCAGAGCGGCCGGAGGAGAAGGAGTCTCCCGTCCCAGCTCCTCTTGACTTGGAAAGCCGCCGAATATCTGGGCAGGAAGGGGGTGAAACGGGCTGGGGAGGAGAGGTCAAGCCTCAGGGGGATTAGCGGCGGCCAAGTACGAGCCGCTGGACTCAACGCACGCGGGTGTGGAGCGGTTGTACTGGGGCAGCCGGAGAGCCGCTGCGATGCTGAAGGCGCTTGGTGGGACGAGGGTTGGCTAAAGATAAACGGATTTCTGGAGGGACTTAGAAAGAGGGCATGTTGGGTACGCAATCGAGTTTTCAGAAAGTGGCTCCGGCTTTTGAAGCGTTCGAATCCCCTGAAATCTATCCTAGCCTGAACAAGTCCCTCCTTGGCTCGGAAAGCGATCGCCGGAGGTGGCTTCTGTTTCCCCTCCAGGTAGTTGTGGCACCTTCTTTAGGCACCCTTTCCTGCGGCCTGCCTCCCTTGCGATTCTTCTTCCGGCCCGGCTGCGGTTCGATCCCGCATTTACCTTGTGGCTCCTGTTCTTAAGCAAAAACGCGGCAGTCCTCTCCTTCACACTCGCCTTCCCCTCCTCAGGGCAGGCTTCTTTAAAACCTGGGGTCCTCTACGGATGCCAGGCTAAGTCATGCCCGGCCGGCAGGGAATTCAGAGCACTCACCCGAAAAATAAAACAAACTTCGAGGACTAGAGAAGAAAAGGCTGGAGCAGCGGGCAGAAGCTTTGATTGCCTGTGTAGGAATCGATACGAGCCAAAATTGGGCCAGGAGAAAAAGCGACACTGAATATTGGATTCTAAACACGCACCTGGATCTAAAACCCACTGATTCCCAGGCAACTTCCTTGCTTTTCAGCAAGCGGGTAGGATCCTCACCTTACAGACTGAGCCGTCCAATATTTGCTCAGTGCTAAGTCCCATCGATTTCAGTGAAGCCTATCTATTTCCAAGGAGGATCTGAGTGGCAGCTGCCTTCCAGCTTTTTGTAAGAGCCTCACCTATTTACCTATGAAGTAAACCCCCTCGCTTTAAACCTACCTAGGGGATAGAGCAAGCCCCTTCCGGATCCCCACACAGCTGTATGAGAAGGAGGGGATCTCGGGGGAAGGGTGAGTTAGGCGCCAATACAACGCTACAGATTGTCGAAGAAGGAGAGGCGGGAGCAATTTTGGTTTGAAAGTTCTAGATTCACTCTTTTGGGGATATTGTCGCCTTCTTTCCTTTTCACTCGGGTTCTTCAGTCACTGGGCAAATACCGAACGGTGTGAAAGCCAAGCACTGCTCTTCGCTCTTTGTGAAGCCTCCACTTTATAAAAGGCAGCAAGGAAGCGGGCGCGGGGGAATCTTCTGCAACTTCCATGCATGACTTCCTTTTATGACTA
>JANHZT010000525.1:452868-464956 GCA_032468215.1 Stegonotus admiraltiensis
AAAAACCGAAAAAGAAATGCAATGGAAATTTTTTAAAAGAGTTTCGGTTTGCCTTTTTTTTTTTACCTACTTTAACCTGGAAAATATCCCTTCAGATTATAAACCCCGGAGTGATTCCCCCCCCCCCCGCTTTTCCTTTCTCCATCTCTGGGGCCCACCGGATGACAAGATAAAGCTTTAGATTTCTGGGTTAGTTTTTATCGCCCGCACTCCTTCCCTTTAAAAGACAATTACGGGATTTGTGAAACAAAAATGCTAGGGTAGGTCAAGTGTAAAAAGGAAAGTAAAACATTGGTATTTAAGCTTAAGAAAAATCCTTGACAAACAAGTTTTTAAAAATGAAAACAAAGCAGAAGATGTTGGAACAAGGAATTCTACCAGGACAGTAAGTTTTATTTCATTTAGGGCACTACTACTCAGTAAATATATTGGAATTAATCTTATCGTGTGGATTTGTACACACACCTCCATTTGCTTGGAGATTATGGTGTTGTTTATCATCATTTGTAATGTGTAAAGCATGCCCACTCAGAAGAAAACCCCTGAATTGAGGTGCATAATCCAGTTAAGGAAAATGGCATAAGATTACTTGAAAAAATTTATACATTTTTTAAAATCTCAATTAAAAAATGGAAGTTATTCCAAGCATTCCTGATAAAATTACAATGTGTGCTAATTTACTTCAGAGTAAATGTCCACTACCTTGTTTCCAAATAAAACAAAGTTGCTGTTAGGCACAACCAAATAAATCCACATGTGTAAGGTTCAAACTATTTGTTTTATTGTATTCTGCCTATAGTACAGGAATCTCCCCAGATTGCTTGCCTTCCCTTGGAAACAGATAAGGTTCCATGGAGCTTGGTGGTGGTGGTGGTTCAGAGGGGAGGCAGTCTTGGGTCTGTTGTGGCTGTGCAATGATTCGAAGCTAATTCTCTACTTGATTCCTCCTTCCTGTCTGGCTGATCATTTTCCAATAGCTGTGATCTAACTATATTTGATTTTGCCTGAATCTTCTTATACTGGAGTTACTGTATTTTGGGGAGTATAAGACCAGAGTATAAGATGCACCTTAGTTTTTGGGAAGGAAAATAAGAAAAAAGCTGATTGGCAGGTGGATCTGCCTCCCCGAATACCCCCAATCAGCTGTTCCCAGAGGTGAATTTTAGCAACAGGTTCCTTGGTTGTGAGCTCTGTGACTTGCTTTTTTTTCTGCCTCTGAAAGCCTCCGAAACAGCTTCAGAAAAAAAGTCTCTGAAGCTCTGTTTCTAAGGTTTTTTTTCCCTGAAGCTCTGTTTGCGGGCTTCTTTTCTGAAGCTTTGTTTCTGATGCTTTTTTCAGCCTTTGAAACCTCCATTTGAGAAGCTGGGCGGGGCTACATTTGGAGTATAAGATGCACCCAGATTTTCACCCTCTATTTTGGGGGGGAAAGGTGCGTCTTATACTCCGAAAAATATGGTACTTCTGAGTAGGCAAGTATAATAGGTGAGGGCACCAAACAAGTTCAGCTGCCCATATTTGGCTTCCTTTGAGAAAGTAACCTTAAAAACAGTGCAGCTAAGTATTTGTACAGCAAGATGAGACTCACTCAGGCCAGACTGAAGTACTGAATTTAAAAATAACAAAAATATTTTCCAGACAATGAATTCAAAAGAGATGATTGGTGCATTTCTGGCAAAATTCCTGTCCAGATTTTCAAGTAGTTTGGGAAACAAATGACTGAGAAAGCAATGGGGTTATTTCTTATTATTTGACTTTGTGACATGTCACTTGTGAACATGAAAGCATTCATTCACCAGAGCTTTCTTCAACTTAAAGTCTCCCAGAAATACTGGACTACAACTCCCATCTCCCTCTTAGCCAAGAGGGGGGTAAAAGCTGAGGTTTTGCCCATATGTAGTCAATTTGGAAAATATTAACTTGACCTGATTAGGTAGGAAGGAAAATGGCATCTGTAGTAGGAAAAAAAACAGTCCAGTTGCAAGAGTACAAGTGACAGAGTTAATTTCTGCCCCAAAGTTAACCTGTAAATGTAGATGGCTATTCAACCTGTAAATGCAGGTGGCTATTCATTAACCTATGCAGGTAGGGGTCAATTTCTCCTTTTTCAGGGGCCTAAGGAGAAAGCCCACTCAATTCCAATCTTGGGAGCATTTCTGTCTTTGGATTAATCAACAACTGACAAAAGCTTCCAGGGCTGTGTAGAATAGAAGTCCCTGGATCATCCACATCCTACTAAAATATCAGGGAGCGATTATTTTCAAACACACTAGGCCTTAATGTGGATTTCCTGTTTACAGTTTAGCATGTTCTCTGAACCCAGCTAAGGGTGGTTTAGTCAATAAACCATTTAAGAAAATCATTCCTTAGTGCACTGGGTGATTATAGCCTAAGTATATGTCCATCTGGATTTAAAGCTATAAAAGGTAAAGGTAAAGGTTCCCCTCACACATATGTGCTAGCTGTTCCCAATTCTAGGGGGCGGTGCTCATCTCGGTTTCAAAGCCTAAGAGCCAGCGCTGTCTGAAGACGTCTCTGTGGTCATGTGGCCAGCATGACTAAACGCCAGAGGTGCATAGAACGCTGTTACCTTCCCACCAAAGATGGTCCCTATTTTTCTATTTTCATTTTTTACAAGCTTTCGAACTGCTAGGTTGGCAGAAGGTGGGACAAGTAACGGGAGCTCACCCCGTTACGTGGCACTAGGGATTCAAATCACTGAACTGCCGACCTTTCAATTGATAAGCTCAGCATCTTAGCCACTGAGCCACCGCATTCCTCTTCACAAAAGAAAAGGGTGTTCATATATCACACCATGATGTAGTTTTGTTTGCTTTTGGCTTGGGTTGTTGTGCATGCCCATTTATTTCGGTTTGCAAATCACAGTTTAGAGATTAGCATGTGTATCTTTGCTTATTTGGCAGACTATGACTAAAGCAAGCCATAGCTTACTATGATACGTGAACTCATCCCATGGTCTGACTATTTTACATCAGTGATTTACAACATCACGCAGTCTTTGGTGTGATGATTCAAAGTTTTTGTTCATTAGCATACTGCACCAATGAGGCTTTGTGTCAACTCCAAACCATAGCTGAGGCAGTCTAACTTTGCATTTATCTAATCTGATGTTGTGTTGATTTCCAATTTCTCTGATGTGAAGACTTAACTGTTTGCAGCGTTTCTGGTACTTCAGCAGTGATCATCTTGATGACACAGTCAGGGACTAAGAGCTATCCCAATTCCTACAGGCCATGTCTAATTGCAGCATATATGGTCACTGGTCATTGTTCTCCTTTGCCACTTTGGTCTCTGCTTCCTGGAATGATACGGCATCAATCACAAAATCAATAGTGAAACCAATAGATCTCTCTAAATCCCATCCTCCAAGAACTGCTTTGAAGCAGCAATTACAAAGACCAACAACTGGACAACTTGCAAGATGGCACTGGGAATTTATTTATTTTGTTTTCCAAATGACAGTTAAACTTTCACAGTACAGGAGCTGCTGGGGGAAGACAGCAGTCTCTAATTCGCAAATTCCCATTGTCCCATCCCACCCACTGGGTTAAGGAGGGTAACTGATGGTTGGTTTTCCTATCTGACATAAGGGAGTGGGAATTCTAGCAGGAAAAGAAACTCCGCTACAAATAGGCACATTTTAATGTATTAACTTTTCGGGACACCTATACACTGGCTGTGTTATTGAGACAGAATTGAGAGAAATGATGGTGGCATATATTTGTTCTGCCATCTAAACAGAATAAAAGCGTATTAAAGAGGATACTAAAACTGCCCATAGTAGGGACAAGATCCCTACTAGTGACTTACAGCATTGTCTACCATCATTGTCATGAAGACAAGTTTACACTGCCACAACAATGACTGGGAAATGTTAGAAAATGCTAAAAAGTCATTAGTAGGGCATCAAATTATGATAATCCTGTAGCCTGTAGTAATATGAAATATTCATATTACTTGCGAATATTTCTGCTATCATAGCTGGTTCACTCTTCAATATTTAAAAAAAAAAGTCAGCAGGTAGTGCTAATCAGTATAAATAGTCAGAGAACTAATTGATTTGTTTTTCTTCCCAGTATTTTTCCCCATAATACAGGGTCCACTTATTTGTTATTATTAATCAGGGGTGTCAAACTCAATTTCATTGAGGGCTGCATCAGGTTGTGTGTGACCTTGGGGGAGGAGTGGGCATGGCCGGGGTGGGCATGGCCAGCTCAACATCCTGCAGCCCTCTGCCAGTGAAAATGGAGCTTGTTTTCACTGGTAGAGGGCTGCAGGAGGCCATCGCAGCTGAAAACAGAGCCCAAGAGAGCCGCATGCAGCCCTCCTGAGCTCCATTTTCACTGGCAGATGCACCATGGGCCAGTCCTTTCTGTTTCCAGGGCAGCCCCGTGGGCCAGATCTAAGCACCCTGTGGGCCGGATTCAGCCCTCGGGCCTTGAGTTTGACACCCTCTATCATGGGACAGAGAGTGACTAGAGACTGGCTTCCATGCTTAAGGTGGGACTAGAACTCACAGTCCCCTGGTTTCCAGCCTTAGGCACTAGACCAAACGGGTTCTTTGAAAATAAGTTGACATTGTAAACATTATGATTGGGAAGATCATGGTCTTGACAATATACCCCTTTGTTGTCACTGTGATGTAACCCTAACCCTTCAAAATATTGCCTAAATATTTATCTTCCTATGCTCAAAATTTGACAGGGATGGTTGCTAGTTAAGAGAAACACTATGTTCATTTTAGACAATATTTTGGAGGGCAGAGACATCACTGTGACAACAAAGGTACATATTGTCAAGACCAAGGACTTCCCAATCATAATGTTTACAATAGTGAAAGCTGGAGAATCATAAAGATGGAATTAAGAAAATTGTATGGTTTTGGATTCCAGTGCTGGAGAAAATAGTTGAGAATGCCGTGAACCACAAAAAGAACAAATTGTTCGGTACAGAGTGAAATCAAACCAGACTGTTCCTTGGAAGCATAATACTAAAGCTAAAGCTAAAATATTTTGAATGTGTAATGCGAAGGCAAGAATCATTGGACAGGACACTAATGCTTAACAATAATTGGAGACAATTGAAAAAGTGGCTTATAGAAGGCACATATGACCCAGGCTTTATAAGAACTCAAAGAAGCAGTTACTGCCAGACCGACCAGACAAAATTATAGCCACCGGGTTGTAATAGACAGAAGTGCCTGAAAACCAGTGTCACAGCTTTGGCTGTGGCACAGAAAGCCTATCTTCATTAGTAATACTGTGCTACAGCCATGACTACATCATGCCAAAAGATGGTATAAATCACTCTTGTGGAAAAGAAGGTATAAATCACTCTATGGGTTTAGCCATAGCAAAAAATATGGGTGCTTTGTCATTCTTTTTGGAAAACGTAGGGTATGGCTGAAGTTATGCTGAGAATCACCCAAAGATCTAGTTATGAGATCTGGATATAGTTTCTGTATGTCCCTGCTGTATATGGCTTCAATCAACTTCCAAGGATCTCAAAGAATAAGCTTAACTGAGACAGAAGCGGGGCCTAAAGGGAGACCAAAACAAGCATTTGGTCCAAGTCCATGGTTGGAGAAAGCTCAAATTTAGACACTTGTATTTGTTTGTTTCTTTGCGTTTGGTTTGATAGATGTATATGCTGATTTCCATGAAAGAGTTCAAGGCAACTTTTAAGTACCGTAGGAATTTCCATTTTAAATGAAAATGTAAATGCCTCCTTATTTTTGCCTTTTACATTTTTATCAAAAGCTCGAAGTAGTCCAGATACACTTGATCTTTGACAGAGCTAAACCAGAGAATTTTCTTTCGAGGAAACCCAGACCAGATTGGAAACCTTGTATTTGGCTTTCAGAAAGGTAAATGCTCCTGGACTTAGAGTTCTAGTCCTCATGACTAGCTAAGCCACAATGTGGTATATTTGATTTTTGCTTAAGGTGTTCTACATATTAATCCATTATGACTGCAACTTGTGGTTTGGCTTAGCATAATAGATGAACCAGCTGATCATGGTTTATTTAGCAGTGTTTTAGTTCAACATGGGACACAAGTCGGTGAGACTAATTTCTTCCAATCCATAAAAGTAATTTCTTGAAATGTCTTACTTCTGTATGCTTACTTCTTACTTCTGTATACTTTGATACCTAGATATTTGGATACAAAGAAGAAATACCAATAACATGCCTGCATTTTATTGGATTTTCCCTGAAAAGAGGCATCTTTCTTTCTCATTATTACAAATCACCCCAAACATCTTCCAGTAGAAATGGAACCTGTAGGAGTAATCTGTATTACACATTTCTTGTTTGTGAACTCAGGACACCTATCTAAAATCAGACACACTTGAGTTTCCCACATGCAACTCTTACTTTCAAGTGATAGAATATCTAAATGGGGCTGGAGCAGACCTCTGTTTCAAACATTAGAGAAAAGTTACTGCTAAATTGTGAAAACATCCTGAACCCCAAGCAGCTAATCACAATTTAACCTACTGTTCTGGGTAATTCTAGCCTCTGTTTATGACACAGTGTGTTATGTGAAGAAAGTTTGGATTAAGGCACAGATGCTTATTTGGGGTTTATTCACTTAGGTTCTTATCTGCAGTGGCCTTTTTTCATAACTGACTCAAACCATAGTACTAATTCCTGGCCCTTTAACTGGGAGAAAATATGCCCACATAAATTATGCTCCCCTTATAACTGGTTCCTATTTTATGACAGTAATGAGGTTAGTGACCGACCCTGACTTTACCTGGCAATTGCAAGTCAAATGAAGGAAAGGGATATAGGTGGATTTCTCAATCACTCTAATCTGAGACGCTTACAATGGCAGATTAGGCATGTGTTGAGCTTCCTGACTAACAGGACGTAGGTATAAGATGAAGTGGGAGGGAGCTTTATGTTCTTCACATTTCCCCCCCTGGATCTGTTTGGCTATTTCTGAGCAAGGCTGTAACACTTTTCTGAAAGAGCCGAGCTTATGGTCAAAATGACAAATCCCAGGCACAGAGGGGTTCTACTCTAGGAATAAACAAGGAAGGAATGTCAAAGACAACCATTGACTAGTGGTTGTTATTATTGAGCTATTGACTGGTGCTGCAAAGGAGCAAAGATGCTGGGAGTGAGTGACCAATACATTTATTTCTGATCTTGTAGCTGGCAAGCTAGGAAGTACTAGTGGAAAACTCTGGAGAACATACATGCACACTTCTGATTTACACAATTATAATTAGCTTGCCCTGTTATCAACATGGTTCTTGGTGCCACCCTGCAACTTACGAATGGGAGAATTGGCTGGACAGGGAGACAATTTTAGAGGATTTTTTGCAGGTCTTTAGACACCACCACAACAAAAACATGGCTGTGTGAAACCTCTTGTCAGCAGAAGAGGAAAACTTGTAATGAATCCAGTGGAGACAGAACTGGCAACATGCAGCTAGAGAACCCACCTCTCCCAATTTACATTGATCTTTTGTGAAGCCCAAGAGTAGAGCTCTTTCACAAGAGACCACGTCCCTGTTAAAAAGCAAGCCTATCATTCTTACAAAAGTGCACTAGACTCATGTTTGTAAAGAGTCTGCATAAGATCAGACAAGCACTGGCAGGTGTCTCTGAGGATGTCAGAATGCAGCTCTACCATGAGGGTTTCCAGTTTTCTGGGGATTGAGGCACTTGCAGCAACCGAAAGAGGAACTGAACAGACCAACAGTTGGTGAAGCATGCCAGATCATATCCATTGCGAGAATGATGTCAGGATAAGAAGGAAAGCACAAGCTTAAAAGTACAGCAGCTCCTTGCTTCAGATTTCAGTCTTCAGATTGCCTCAGTTATAGGCTGGAGATGACACAAAAGGCAGGGGCAATGAGGTTGGCAGAAAAGAGATTGGACAAGGCATGCCCATACTGTGGTTAAGGGCAAGTATGGAAGGAAACACTCAATTTTGGTTTCTTACATTCACATGTCTTATTTCTAAGGAATCCAAAATAACACACCTTGCCCTTCAGTTTTATGTTAGCCATTTTCACATCAATCCTGTGAGATAGGTGAGGCTGGACTAAAGTGAGTGTCTCGAATCCCCCGCAATGCTTTATGGCTCAGGGGAGCTCTGTTCAATAGTTCAACCAGTATGTCATGTTTTCCTGTTCTTCCCTGCCTGATAAATGGAAAATGCTAATGGACATCTAGTACTTCAGTGATTCATCCTGCTTCCCTGCCTGGTATATGTCAAGTCAGAAAATGTACCCATTGTTTTAGGTCTGTTCTTCATTTATTTTCTGCTGTTCCAAGGCTTTTTTCTGGGGTAAAGGAGGATGAATCAATCCAGTGGGAACATCATCCAGAAATGGTCAAAAACAAAGCTGCTGCTGGACTTTCTTTCTAGACTTTAGCAAGTTCTAAGTGGAATCTAACACCAACTTTTGGAGGCCATTTTAAAAAAAGCATGATTGATTTAAGAAGCCTTGATTGCACAATTAGGGAATAAATGTCCTTAAGCTGATGATCATCTATTGGGATGTCTAGATAATAATCTTGGATCATGAGGTGAAAAGCAGAATTCTGTCCATGCTTACTTAGAACTGAGTTCCAATTTTCCTGATTGCCAGGAAAATGGATGCAGGATTGCAAACTGAAACTTACTTGCTAGTGGGTCTGTAAGATACCTCAGATCGAAGTTCATTAGGATGGACAGGATTGCAGACTAGGCTGTTCTGAAGGGACAGTAGAGCAAATTCATCCCACATTGGTACTTGAGGAAGTGGATGGAAAGAGCAGTAACGGGAGTCCCAAAGTTGCTTTTTCAAGAGGCAACTGGACTTCCTGGTTGTTCTTTGAAGGCATTTCGCTTCTCATCCAAGAAGCTTCTTCAGCTCTGAAGCGGAAGAAAGTCCAGTTGCCTCTTGAAAAAGCACCTTTGGGACAATCCTGATCTGGATGACTGAGAATCTCCATAGACATTTAGAAACCGGAATCTTCACCGAGCATGGGTTAAAAAAAGTCAAGAGGTGACTGCAATAGTCTGAACAAAGCTGATAAGTAATACATATTTTTTTAAAAAAAGGCAAAGTTTCATTCACACACTTTCCCCCCCTTTTTTGCTGACACCCTTAAGTGAAGGTATGCAAAGTGGAGGAGAAAGTTATACACAGAATTGATGTGTTTCAGAAATTATTGTATGTATGCATGCATGCATGTATGTACGTACGTACGTACGTACGTATGTATGTATGTATATAAAATTTGCGGACCATCCAAGGACTCTGGGTGGCTTACAACATATTTTCCAAGGTGCAGCCTTTCCTATACCTTTATGAACAGCGAGACGCTGTTCGTAAACCAGTATTTTAAACACCCATATTCTAGACTTCAGAATCTCAGAGAAAGAAACGAGAGGAGATAAGGTGGCGTAATGGAATGGTGAGCCACTAACGGTTAATGGGCGAGAAGAAGAAGGAACAGAAGGCGGCAGCTGGTAGGAATGCCCGGCCTTTGCCCGGCCCCAGAGAGATCGAGTTGCGTCGGCAAGAAGGGAAAGCGCAGATCTTGTGTGCGAGTGCGAACAGCGTGGCGCTGCGTTCAAGAAAATGAAGGCGAGACGCCGATTGGAGAAGAAGGCAGGGAAAGGAGGTGTGGCGAAGCGGGATTGGCGGCTCCTTGTCCAGGCCTGGTATTTAAGATCCCTCTTCCCCTCGGTGTTCTCGAAGCAGCCATTTCCTCCATCTGTTTCTCCTTTGCCCTTGTCCCCTAGTAGTAAAATTAGTCCTTTTTGTCTTTGGGAAAGGGTCCTGTTGATTGAAGTGGCTTCTTAGTCACATTTAAGGTTGTGTCCAAGTCCCTCGGTTAAAGTCGGTCAGTGGAAAAGGCATGGCACACAAAACGCCATTTTTGGTTTCGCACCCCGCCTTCTCTCTACAAGGGGCGAAGAAACGAGGCCACGTGAAGGGGCCCGATGTCCCACAAGGGCGCCTGGCTGATCTGGTTGTGGCTATCGCAAGACGGGGCCAATTTTGTTTGTGAATTATTAGGGGGCAGATAGAGAAGGGAACGGGTAAGAAAAATAAAGGGTCCTCCTCCTTTTTAATTGATTGACAAGTCCCTGCCGTTTGCTCTGTTCTGCCATTGCCTATTTCCTCGAATTCAGGGAGAGTGACCAAGTTCACCTAACCGGCTTTGTGCCTAAAGCTGGACTAGAACTCACCGTCTCCTGGTTTCTAGCCTGGTGTGGTTTCTTATCACTACACCAAAGTGACTCTCCCTTTCCTTGTATTGGGTGGGGTGGAGTTGGGGAACTTGCTATCCTGGTGAATCAAAAGGTCTCCCCAATCCTCCACCCCACCGGCCAGGCAAAGGTCTGTCTGGATTTCGTTCCCGAAGATGGAATAGTTTTAAAGATTTTGGCCAGGTTTTTGCACCACAAAAAGAGATTGAAAACACTTGTAAAAAAAAGAAGTAGTCTTGTTATGTCTTGCCCCACCGTAACTCTTCTGAAATAACCGATTTGATTCACGGAAAGCGGTCAAGACACAAAAAACCATAGCACCAAGGCTGGGTGGGGGGGTGTCACCGTGGATTCTTACGTGGCGCTAGGCAAAGACCAAACAAATGCTAATTCGGTAGGGTTCGCACAACACAAGGACCCCGCTGAAAGGAGTTTGGGCTGAACTGTGGGAACGGAGCCAAAGGCTTTGTTGAGATGTGACCCTCTTCTGCTGGCAGCTCACAAAGGAAACTAAAAAATAAATAATGTGTGTGTGAGAGAGAGAAAGAGAGAGAGAGGGCACGATCATATAGGAAAGACTATCCTGCTTATATGTCGCGGGGGTGGGTGATTGGGTGGGTTAGCGCCTAAGAATTACTTTTCTTGGATCCGAGAGAATCGCATTAGAATCTGAAGCAAAAACAATGGAATCAGGGATGCTACTTAAGGAAAGCGCCGGGCAGCTCTTCGGGGTTTTGGAAACAAGGAATCAGCAAATGAGTTTATCGGGCTGGGTGGCTTACCAAGCCCATCCTGGCTGGCGTTGTCTGGATATAAAAACTGAACAAGGTGGGACTAACGACGGTAGAATCTCAGGTGTGGGTCCCCACTAGATACCAATTCCCCAGGAGCTTCACTCAGCGGAGAAGTCGTATCGTCCGTCCTCCCCCACCCCGAATAATGTTCTGTCAAGTAACGGGACAAGAGGGATATTTTAAAAAGTGCCTTTTCTTATTATTAGCATCTTATTGTTTGTTGCTCCGCCATCACTAATCCACCAAAGTATTATTAGCCTCTGGGAGGTCGATTTCCCCCGAGTTTGAACGCGAAGCTGGGGATTTGTTACGGTTAGACTTTCTTCGAGTCTAAACGGAAAACTTTGCTGCGGACCAGTGGTGCTTGCAGGGTCTTCGGGTCGCCACGGCTTGTTTGTTACAGTTTCGGCCATCCTAATTTTGGGAGGCCCAAGGATTTGGTTGGAGGTAAGCGAGCAAGGAAAGACTTCAAGTGGCTGTGTTTCGATTCTTTGAAATATAAATTAATTCTAGTCTTTGGAAGGAAATCACTCTTCGAGCCTGGGTTTATTGAGCAAACGATACCGTAATAGCGCAATAAACCGTTTCAATTTCAAAGTAGCGGTTTGGATGGGACTACCTGCTCTTTTGTAGATTGAGGTGGTGGAAGGATTGCAGATTAACAGGATGACACTCGTCGGAAACGCTATTTTCCTAAGCCCATACACGGAAAGGACGACAATCCCCATGGCTATCGCTCCGTCTGTGGACGGTGGAAGTTGTCTGTTCTATCATTCCGGTTCCGCTAATTTAAGAAACACTCTCATAAATTACGACGACCAGGAGACCTGTGACACCTAGAAGACGAAAGCGTTTATCAGTGCATCGGTTGCAGAGGATTCCGGGTCTCCTCAGATATGCGGGCCACTCCTGAGAGAGGAATACCACAAAGATACGCTGAGTCGTACTGGTGTGTGTATATTGGGCGGGGAAAAGGGGTGATGAGAGAGAGAGAGAGGGAAGGAGGGAGAGAGAGAGAGGGAGGGAGGGAGGGCGGGGGGGGGGGGGGGGGAG
>JANHZT010000525.1:474452-485517 GCA_032468215.1 Stegonotus admiraltiensis
AGAGAGAGAGAGAGAGAGAGAGAGAGAGAGACTGTTTCCAAGAGTATTTGTTAAAATGTTTCCCCAAAGAATCTGAGACGTATTAAGAAAATGGCATAATCAGCTCCACGTCTTAGAAAGTTTATTTTCAGCAAGCAATAAACACGCATGTCCCCCTGCCCCTGATTTTGCTCTGTTCTATGATGTGCATGAGAATAGTGCATGAGACTGATTTAAAGTGGCCTCTATGGAATAACATCTCAATTCTAAAAGAGCTATTATAGTGAGATTCTTTGCTGTTCCAGAACTGTTCAAATCAAGGGAGGTTTGGGATTTTGGTCATTCTTACTTTCTTACAACTCACTCTGATGACTAAAATCTATTTTATAACTATATGCACAATGGAATAACACCATTGATTTTACCTTAACTTCCTGGTAGATGAGTCTAGGATAGCTTTTCAGGTTAGGTTAGGATATACTTTCCCAAAGAAAGTTACTTCATTGCTTTCCATAATTTGTCATTCCCCTTCTTGAGTTCTGTGTCTTTTGTCTTCTGCCATACTGTAAGTGGAAAAGCAGATAAAACCTTTTCTAATGTTCCAGCTTCACATGTAGAAAAAGTGATCGCATGAGAACTAAGATACCATCTAGAATTAACAAGCAGGTTTAAAGTCTGAAGCCTTTTTTTTTTGCTTTATGCATATGTGATACCTTTAATTTTTAAAGTCCTATGTATAATACATACACTTCAACCATCTTTTAAGTATACAAGATTCAGAATGACTTGAAAAATGCTCTTATTTTAGTCCTTTCAAATCTCTTGCAAAAACCAGGTTCATTTCAATGCTTTATTTTATAAGTAAAATTGAGACCAGGAAAGAATTTATATTACACATTTAATGCCCTGTAAAATAGAGAATTATGCTGGCCATTTACTGAAGAGAATGGATCATCTACTTACAGAAATTATTGCATTGAAGTTCCACTCTAAAGAAAATCAAGTACTGTCCAGGACCATTTAGTACTGTAGACACTAGAAAATCTGAAGCCATTATATTGATTAATAAAAAGTATTTGCAAAAATAGCTCTTTGAGTACTTAAATTACCTGCTGCTTCTATTACTGTCATTAAATAATTGCATTCTGAAACATCATTTTGTAACTGATGAATAATTATCTGGTCAGGTGCTGCAATTTTATAGCCAATTTTACATAACTAAAATCCCTCAACCTGCTGGGATTTACCTCTGATACATAGAAACGTAGACTTCTGATACATACTTCTGAGACACAGATTTCTACTATAGGTAGTCTTCTACATACTAGTTTCTTCAATTTGGAGCCCTCCAGATGTATTGGATTACAACTCCCAATAAATTGGTAAGTACCAAGTTGAGGAGCGGCAGGCACTCTGTAAATATGAGATTGAGTCTCATTGAACTCACAGCAGTTTACTTCTTAGCAGTCGTGTGGAATCGCATTGTTAATAATCATTTATGCTTCCTATGCTCTTCATGGAACAAATTGACTTTGCGGAATCCCTCTGATAGCAATAGTAAAGGGCATGGCTCCATAGAAAACAAACAGATTGTGGGGATAAGAAACATTTCTTTTTTAAAAGTAAATTAGTTTATGTGCTCTATAAAATGCATTGATGGTCTTTCCATAATGTTTTTAACTTCTTGAAGCCTGTTATTGATTGGTTGGGTAGAAGGTTTTGAAAGGATTGATACAAACAAAAGTTGGTTTGAACTGGAGGTCTCCAAGCTTTCCTGAATATTAATAAAATGTCAATGAAGCATTGATAAAGTGCGCAGAGGGTAAAAAAACGGATGTGATGACATCCGGGTGGGTGGGTGGAGCCTCCCTCAGCCACCACTACCAGTTTGCCTGAACCGGATAGAACCAGCCAAATACCACCACTGACTAGGACTGTGTTGATTCAGGTACAAGCCCACCTTAAGTCATGGAAGCTCATTGGGAGATTTGGTCAATTTGTAGAAAGGAATACAAAGTATGTTCCTCAAGCTCCTGGAGAGAGAAAAAACAACAAGATATAAATCATCATGAATATCACGGTCTACATGCTGGTCTTCTACCCTGAGAGAACAGACTCTGCAATATCCCTTCCTTAATTAAATCTGCTACTGTTTTCTTTTTCAGTGCTAGTGAAAGGGCAAGTCACCACTAAATATTACCGTTTCCTGGCCAAACAAGGTGGCTGGGTCTGGGTGCAGAGCTACGCCACCATCGTTCACAACAGCCGGTCTTCCCGGCCCCATTGCATCGTCAGCGTCAACTATGTGCTCACGTAAGTCCATGTTCTAGAAGCTCCGTGGTACTTCTCAAAAGAGAGTCACATGAGTGCTGGCAGAAGCCTGGAAATACCAGGCGTCCAGGTTTGGAATGCATTAAGTGCATGTGGGCAGTTGCTACAGAAGTGGATTGCATTAAAAAAAATGAACTACTTTTCCTTTGCCTGTCATGGGAACACTTTAAGTAGGGCCGTAAAAAAAGACCAATATTTCAATCCTCCCCGCTCACCCAAATCCACTTTGGCTGAAGTTTTTAGTTCATGGGTACCGCCCTTTCTACAAGTTTGGCCAGGATATCTGGAGTTCTTTCATCTGCCTGAAAGCTTTCCTTTCCTGTCTTCTTCTGTTCTCCTAGAGGGAAATGAGCAAGATTTAGGGCTTTGTCACCCTTCATGTTTGCTCACTTTCTGCCTTCTTATAGCTGAAGGGGCACCCTGCATTAAATAAAATCTAATGCAGCGTAAAAGAAAGGTTTCAACGTACGGAGTTATTTATACTTAACAAACAGGACATCTGTTTTACTTTTTCTCTGAAACAGGGGGTCAGAACCTGGGAGTTTGAAGTTCTTAATTTTATCCAGAGTATCTATCAAAGCTTTGCGATTTCTTTCTTGTTCAAAGGGATGGAGCATTAGATGGAGAGAGGAAAGGGGTAGGGAAAGGGTTGGGGTGACTAGAAGGGGTTCAGTTAGCAAGACAATAGCCTATAAGAGAAAAATATAAACAGGGCAAGGAAAGAGCATTGAAAATGTTGAAAATGCCCCATATCCTATCATTAATTAATACTTAGGCAGTGCTAGGAGTGAATGTCTGCACAATTGTACTTGCAGAGAGAATGTGAAATTATATGCAATGCTCTGTCTTTCCCTCTCAAAAATCTCTCTGATATAGCTATTGTTGCTCTTTTATTCCATGGATCCTGGTTGCTAAACAACAATGATCGCATCAGAATCCCATTATCCTTTCTAATTTCTATTTGCAAGCATGATGGTTAGTGTATGAAGACAGATAGCCAGATGATAGAGTAGGAACATTCAGCAATAAAAGAGCCTGGACCTTAAAAGATAGCTAAATCTCATAGATCTCCATGTTCTTGCGTAAGATTTCAAGAAGAAATGGATATTTTGTTTTTTTAAAAAAAGAATAAATGGTATCTCCTTTTAAAGTTTTCTTTTTAATGGTTTGATGCCTGAACAGTGTGAAAAATTGTACAGTTTTTCAGGGTCTGAAAAAGATGCTGGCTGGGCTATAACATGTTACTAAAACTCAGCTGACCTTGGTTTATCCCCAAACAATTCGGCAGTTAGTATTTAGTATTAGTATTTAACATAGATGGAAAATCTTAAATTGTTAGGCTACTACCCTAGGACTTTATGCTAACCTGGAAATATAAAGGTTTATTCTAGAAGGCAGCTGTAGCTATTGCTGCTGAGAAAGCTACATGGTTGTCTTCATAAAGTCATCAAGAATCAATCCCAACCCAAGGAAATCTCTGCCTTTGTAGGTGCTGATGTAAGCATATTTTTCTATCTCTAGATTGATTAAGTAGATCAACCTTATCACATAAATATTGTGTGCTGGATCTTCTGTCACCTTAGGGATAAGATAGATTGTTATAGAAAGTCATATAGGAAGTCATTGTGTTTAGTTTATTTACATACAGGGATATTCTGCCAGTGCATCTTACAGCAACCTATATACTGTAGGTAGGTTTAAAAACAGAGAAACCATCAAAGAGTAACTGAGAACCCAGCATATTTATCCTTTGTATGATCTTCCCTCTCATTCTCAAATGCTTTCTGGAAGTCCCATATTTCTAATGGCTAATCAAAAGCTGTATAAGAAGGAGCAGTCTGAATATCTGGGAGAAAACTATTCCAGGGCTGGGAGGTTTTACTGAGTGTCAGCAACTAGTGGGAGAGAAAATGTTGCACCTGAAACTGGGTGTAATTAGAGAATAAAGTTGGAGGGATGTGGAGTGGGAGCATACAACTTTAATAAAGAAAATAGATAAAAGTTTGTAGATTTCCTTCACTCTCCCACCTTTTCTCACTTAATGCAGAGATAATGTTTTATATAATCCTCCCCCTACCTCCCTTTCTTGGGTTAATTTAATAACTGGCTTAATAGTCTCAAAGATGTTTTTTACAAATGGCAACTGGACTTTCTTGTTTTTTCCTTGAAGATGGTTCGCTTCTCATCCAAGAAACGTCTTGAGTTCTGACTTCAGAAATCACAGCTGAAGAAACTTCTTGTATGAAAAGCGAAAGATTTTCAAAGAAAAAACAAGGAAGTCCAGTTGCCTTTTGAAGAAAACAAAACACTTCTGGGACAACCATATCCTGGATGATTGAGAATCCCCATAGACAACAGGCTTAATAGTGTTATTAGAGATGGCCATAATGTTTGCTAATCTTCCAATTGTCTGTCTTGATTGATTTTTCATGTGAAGTAGAGTAAAGAACAGACAATATCACAAAACACTGCTGCTCCTTTGCTTGTTTGTACCCTATGATATCATTAGCTTCTGTAACTTTCCTACTTGGGTGCTTTTAATTGAAAATACGGAGAAATGAAAACGTCAGTGGTCTCAAGTACAGGCAGCTATCACAGAATATTAATTTCTTAGAGGACAGATGTACAATGTAAGATGTAGAAAGTCCAACTTTTTTAAAAAAAATATTAACAGCAGCTGAAAGATCCAGAGAGCAAAGAATATAGAATTTGGAGGCTATTTATTTATTTATATTTATACACCTTCTGGGTATTGTACAGTTAAAAATGATAAAAAAAAGTTTTAAAAAGTTAAGTGAAAAAGGGTAACATTGAACATAACAGAGTATACACCAATGGGCGTGACAACAATCTATCCCAGAGCCAGATTTTTAAAGATGGCTTAAAAATGTATAAAATCAGGTTAATTTGAATCCTGAAGGCGAAATTTAGGGACATACATAACCGATGACCCAGAGTTTGCCCAGTTCAGGTTGAACTTGTATTTATCCTGCCTCTCTTTTATTACTTTAATAGGCATTTTTGGACACTGTATAACTAATTGTGAGTTCAATAACATTGCCCCTTCCTCAGCCAGCTCTTCCAACCTAGCCCTAACATTTGGATTCTTCAATGTTTTAAAAGAGCTCCTCCTATCGTTCTCACTCCCCAAATCCTTTCAATTGTTAAGCTAGGCAAAGTATTCAGTTGAGGGGCTCTGTTGATGTCATTCTCTGACATGGGCTGCATGCTGGATTAACCCAGGCTTTCTTTACCGCGAGAGACATTCTGGAAATTATTGATATGACAGAAAAAGTACATCATAATATATCTCCTATTAAGAAACACATTCCAGTTTCCCAGAACTGTAGAACATATTTCCAATAAATGTATATAGACTTACAGTCGTAGAAATCATTGGTACAATATTATGTTCTGAGTGGATTGGGTTTCCCCCTTTGTTATAAAGTATATACATTTCCATCTTACTTACTAGTCTTTGAGGAATAATTCTGTCTAACGTGTGATTAAAGCAAGTACGCTTTAATATACAATGAATATAAAAATATATTTATCCTCATGGATACCTGCATCTATTAATAGACTGAGTGAGTAATTTGCAGGTTGCAAAGACTGCAAAGAATAATGCTGGTTGATTAATATTGCCCAGATAATTAATTTTGTTTTGCTTTTTTTGCATTTTGATGAGAGCTGTTTTTATTTTGAATACTGTATTTTGTATTGGGGACCTGTCCTGTCCTGTCCCATTTATTGGCTGTTATCCATACATAGGTCCAGGAGGCATATATTTATATCCATAAATATATCCATACATATAGTTCAGGAAAACATATATTTGTGAACATTGTTTGATGAAGTTCCAACATTTGCCCCAGCATTTAATCACGCTCATTTGTTTCCCTACTCAAAAATATTTCTGATGATTTCTTTTCCCGATAGCAATTCCTCCATTTCACCTGTACAGATTCATCCCTTCACCTGTATAAGCCCTTTTCCAGTTCTGTATAAAGATGAAAAAAATGCTAAAAACTGGTTATTAACCAAATAAATAAAAATGTGTATACACACAAACACACATGTTAGTAGGTTCGGAATTAATACATATAAACAAATGGAAGTAAATTCTTAATGGATTAAAGTCTCATAATACTGTAGATTAAAGTACCAAATTGCTGGTAGAGAAACAGTTTATATGATCCATAGTACTTTTATTTCATGGAGAAGAGATCAAAGCAATTGAGACCATCAAGTCTGTGTTATTGTTGAGGACCAACTTTGAACTGCCTTCACATGCATCAAAATATGGGCTATTAAATTAATATATATTTATTTATATACAGACACAAGGCTAACATTCTCAGTGTGTTGTGTCTGTCTTATACACTGAAGGCATATCTTCTTGAAACAAGCTTTTTTAAAAAGATCAATATTAAGCAATGTTTACGTCAGCCTTTCTAAATGAGTGCCTGGGGCCATAGATTCTACACTTGTGCACAATCATTTTCAAAGTTTGCATAGCCTTACTAGCAGTGGTGAAATCCAATTTTTTTTACTACCAGTTCTGTGGGTGTGGCTTGGTGGGCTTGGTGTGGCTTGGTGGGCATGGCAGGGGAAGGATACTGCAAAATCTCCATTCCCACCCCACTCTGGGGCCAGCCAGAGGTGGTATTTGCTGGTTCTCCAAACTGCTCAAAATGTCCACTACCGGTTCTCCGAACTGCTCAAAAATTCTGCTACCAGTTCTCCAGAACCTATCAGAACCTGCTGGATTTCACCCCTGTTCCTAGGAACATTGGTCTGGAGGATTTTGGCTGTGTGCTTTATGATCACTGTTGCAAGGATAAGGGCCTTTTGATGATGTTAATAAACTTAACTGATGCTAAAGAATTCCATTCTAGCATTATTATCTAGTATAAGGAAAAATGCCACATTGTGAATAGTCCTCAGTGATACTATTCAAAGCAGGCAATTTAGCCATCTCTGCTAACTCCATCAATTTTTGCAGCCATTCAACCATTGTGGGGATCGAGGTAACGTTCCATTTCTGTGTGTAGAGCAGTCTTGCTGCCATCAACTTATATAACATCAAAGTTCCAAAAATTTTTCAAAGTCTTTTTCCATTAAACCCAAAAGAAAAATCTCTGGTTTTCTCTTTATATTCACTTGAAGAATTTTCTGTATTAAGATATGAATCCTGATCCAATATTTCTTTGCTTTATCACATGTCCACCATAAATGATAAAAAGTCCCTTCTTTACATTTACATTTCCAACATTCGTTTTAAATGCCTTTATACATTCTTGACAACTTGTCTGGAGTTAAATACCAACGATACATCATCTTACAGAAATTTTCTTTTAAGTTATAGTTTAATGTAAATTTTAAACCTCCCTTCCATATATTCTCCCATTGTTCAAGCATTACATTATATCCAAAGTTCCTTGCCCATTGAATCATACAACGCTTTTTCATTTTCCATTTAAATTCAATAACATTTTATAGACTCAAGCAATAAATATCTTCATCACTGCCACACATTAGGATTTTCAATTCATTTTTAACAAAGTTAAACCCATATTCTTTTTGGTCTAATTTGAATCGTTCTTTCAATTATACAGAATATATGTAACCAAATGGCAGACATGACCTTCTGATTCTAACTTCTCCTTAGACTAGAGGGTAGGGTCACCCAAGTTGAAAGGTATTATTTTATCATAATTCACCTTTGTGATAAATCATTCACTGATATCAGAGTTCCCCAACCTTTTCAGCTTTGCAGACTGGTGGTGGGGGAGAGGAAATGGTTCTACACACCCACCACCGGCTGCCAGCTCAGCATGAAGAATTCAAACAGACATCTTCTCCAGCCCTATTTGATGATGCTGAGAATAGATCTGGGTGTTTTGGCATGCAAAAGCCAACACATGTTCTGTCACTAAGTGGTGTGGAAAGAGCAACCTTTTTAATTTTTTGGAGAGTGGTGGTGATGGGGTATAAAGACTTTAAAGGTAAAACTGTAGTCCAGCATTATCCCTTTCCAAGCAAGTATCCTTGCTCTGAAGTGTTTTAAATTTGTTCTTTTCTCCTGGCCTTCTTTCAATTTGAGAAGAACTGCGTGTCTAGTGGTGAGTTGCAAAGATTACCTTTTACTAAGTAAAGGTCTTTGAACATCACACATCCAACTTTCAATGCTATTTTATATACTTACTAGGGAGAAAGTCTTAGTGAACACAATAAAATAAGAATAACAGTTAAAGTATATTCTTCAAAGCTATGTTGTAGTAGTTCAAAGTGCAAGCAGATTACATAAAGTTTACATAGTGCTAATTCCAACATCAGTCTAAGCACAGGACAAAGCATTTGTGAGTATTATAAATGAATTTAACAGAATAGCCCAGTTGGATGGGACCTTGGAGGTTTTCTAGTTCAACCCCCTGCTCAGGCAGGAAACCCTGTACCATTTCGGACAAATGGTTATCCAGTCTTTTCTTAAAAACTTCTAGTGTTGGAGCATTCACAACTTCCGGAGGCAAATTTTCCCATTGCTTAATTGTTCTAAGTGTCTTGAAATTTCTCCTTAGTACTAGGTTGCTTCTCTTCTTGGTTAGTTTTCATCCATTGCTTCTTGTCCTGCCTTCAGGTGCTTTGGAGAACAGATTGACTCCTTCTATATGGCAACTTCCTAATTTAACAGAAAATTCAATAGAAGCCACCTCAAGAATGACCTATTAGAGTTATGCAGATGTTGGAAACAGGGAAAGTACTTAGGATAGATAAGTTGTTCTTCTGATACCATGGCAAGAGGTAGCAATCTTCACTGAACTGGAAATGAAGCTCAGGTGCAGGCAATCCAATGTAAAATCCTTCTAAAAGAACAATATCACTACCGCATGACATTGTTTTTACACGTAAATATCCTAGCTTAAGTATTCTAGATTAGATGGCGAAACAAAAAGATCTGATTCCAACCTGCTTCATTATACTTCTATATTTAATCTGTCTGAAGTGAGAAGATTTAACCTTGTTACTTTATGGAAGAAATAGTAAAAATTAGATTTTCAAAAGGATTACGGTGGTAGATTTCTATACTGTTACTTAAGTAGATTTCTACATTGTTTCTTAGCTGCTGCTTCCAAATGAGCTCATAATTTATATTTTCGTGAAGTAGAAATGTAGGATTCATGCAGGATTCACCCTCAGTTCATTTTTTTAAAAAATATCTAGGAAAATGCTAGAAATCCCACTAATAGCTTTAAACACCAAGTGGGAGAGAACTAACGTGGACTCCCATGTCAAGTACTTCTGGAAATTTCACAGAGACTGACTAGCCCAAGGTTGTCTGAAATACTTTTTGTAGTAGAGTGAGAAATTGAACTGGATCTTCTGACACTCAATCCAACATAGCTGGTATTAATGGTTTCATTTTTTTCGATATATAAGAAAGATTGCATTGAAGATTGAGGTGAAAATGTCTAGTCTGAGAAACAGTCGGGGGTCCCTATTAACTTTGCATATAATGGGAGATGCTATTCTACTGATATGTGAGGATTTACATTTCTGTGCTATTAATATAAATAAGAGATACTGTTTATGCATAAATGCTCAGATATTAAAGAAGAAATGTAGTCCAGAGACTGGCTGTGAGAAGATGCGTTTTTAAAAGTTGAGGAAAGAAAACTGGCTGCTTTACCTCTCATTTAATAGCTTTTCAGCACATTCTCAGCCAATATGCCGCTAAAAAATACTTTGACTTTTAAGTAATGAGAAAGGATAATATCAGGAATAAATGAACACACTAACATGTTCAGAATGTTGACATTATGTGATCCTGTCATGAAATTCAGCGCTGATTATACTCTATAATATTTTTTTCATATGAAACGCTGAATCAAGTTCTCCTTTTAATATTTTGGTATCTATCCAGGGTGCTATTAAGTGTTCTTAAGGCAGCTTCTTTTAATCTTAGCCAACTTTCTCATTATTACATGATTTCATTTTCTAGCATTTAAATGCCTTTTGTGAGTCACAACTAAGTGCATTTTTCTATTGTTTATTTATTTATAGAATTGCTGCATTAGATCACGATAGTACTCCTAAATAGTACAACTACTAGCATATATTGAAAAGGTGTACCCCTTGGTACTTTTCTAAGGGGCTTGGGGATGGTCACCTCTGGTGCTCATTACAACATTTCTATAGCCTGCGCCAGATGTGCCCAGTCTAGAACATTCCTTGATGGGCTCAAGGGAGCCTCAGGTTGACTATCTCTGGCACGTGTTATAAGATTCCCCACAATCTACACCAGAATCATTAACCCTGAGAAATGCCTCCATAAATTATGCAGGAGGAGGCTCCTACAGCACTCACCACAGAAGGCTCCTCGTAGCCTTATTCTAAGATGCAATAAGCTTAGAGAAGCTCCTGAAGTTGACCAAAGGGAAGCAAAATGGTGTAAGGCAATCAGGGGTGAAATGCTCCTGGTTAGGACCGGATTGCCCGATCCGGTAGTGATGGTGGTGGGTGGTTCGGAGGACAGGTAGCAAAAATCCCTGTGGGTCCCCCCCCCGCCATGCCCAGCTGAGCCACGCAATCATCAGAGGCTGTTTTTTTTTACTTTTAAAAGCATTTTTTCTACAACCTCTTTGTCCACAAAAAAAAATACTTTTAAAAGTTTTAAAAAAAAAGCCTCTGATGATCATGTGGCTCAGCTGGGATCGTCACAGGCTTTTCAAAGCATTTTTTTCTGCAACCTCTT
>JANHZT010000525.1:508683-518870 GCA_032468215.1 Stegonotus admiraltiensis
TCTATTCTATTCTATTCTATTCTATTCTATTCTATTCTATTCTATTCTATTCTATTCTATTCTATTCTATTCAAGAAAAAGCTAACACAATATAGGCAGTCCTTGACCTATGACCACAATTGAGCCCAAAATTTATGTTGCTAAGTGAGACCATTGTTAAGTGAATTTTGCCCCATTTTACGACCTTTCTTGCCACAGTTGTTAGCTGAATCACTGGAGTTGTTAGTGACACAGCTGTTAAGTGAAGCTGACTTCCTCATTGATTTTGCTTGTTAAAAGGTCAAGAATTGCAATTTGAATGCCCAGTGTGTTTCTGAAGAGCAAGTTTATTTGTTTGTTTGTTCATTCATTCGTTTGTTCGTTTGTTTGTTCGTTCATTCATTCATTCATTCATTCATTCACTCACTCATTCATTCATTCATTCATTCAATAGTGCTTGTTCCAAAGTAATATGAAGTAGGACTAGGGTTGAATATGGGTAGACCCCATGAGAACCTTTTCAGTTATATTTGGCTACATATGTCACAAGATGTAATGGTATAAATGGTATAGTTATAGGGAACCAGATGTTGGATTAAATATCCTTCTGCAACGAACGAGCAGGCTGGAGCTTATTGGAACTGAAATCCAGGATTGCCTGAAAAGGTTACTTTTATGACATAACCATGGGATCAGTAGACATAAATTTATTGAAATCAACCAGAAAATATATTGTAATTGAATAAATGTGTTATGGCTCTTCAATTACATAGGGAACTCAGGTATTTTTCGTACGATAGTCTTTTGTTTTCAGTGCTATCACATTCTCTTAGTATTTTAAATTGCAGCATTCTGCTCCATTATGCAAAAGACATTGATCTCTTAAATTGGATGTAATGCATAGGCAAGACTTAATGCAATTTTTCACAGTGATGGAGTACATAAGGCCCATGAACTTCCAGGTGCTGCTGAACTACAGTACCACTGAGTTCTCAAGATTTTTGATATTATGGTTAGGAACAGATTCCTATGCTCTTGAGAAAGATTATTTATTAAGATCGTTGCATTTAATCTTCATCCAAGTTCTCCAACTTGAAATTTGTATGTGGAAGTAAAAAATGGAATTCTTCCAATCTGTTTTTCCTAAATTTCAGTGTTGGCAGAGAAACACCTTGTATCTGCAGAAACAGATGTTTAAAAGCAAGATGACTTGTAATCAGTGAAACTGCTAGAAGATGGCTGGCATTATAGCTTTCATTTGAAATCACAAATTTGGAAGTTGGTCTTACCAAAATCAAAAAGACACTATAAAAAGTGTTTAGATGGAATTATTACTTTAATTACACAGTTGAATAAGATCTATCTAAGGCATTGATAAACATGTGGCACAGAGCAGCATAAAATTAAGTAGTTAGAAGCAAGCAAGAAAACTAAATATTTACAGTTTTAATAGTGTTTTGGACAGAAAGTTGGATCTAAGAGCAAGGGTACTGCTTGTGGTTTTCCCCCACCAAGCAAAGACCCATCTTTGAGTTGACAGAAAAACATTCTGACATGACACTTATTATCCTCATTGCTAATCCCTATATGGTCTCTCTTCCTTTTCTTTCCAGGCACATTCAGGTTCAAAGATAAAACCAAATTGAATTGAGGCTATTGTTGGATAGTGTCAAAATACAAAGGAGAATGTTTCTTTAATACTAGAATAGCCAAGAACAAAGCTGCTGACTTACAGAACTGTCTGCTGATTTACAGAATTTTCATGGCATCACTGGAGTTATATAAAGCCTGTTTCCAGTATGATTATTGTGGTATAACAATGGGTTGAGTGTATTGCAGAAATTACTGAACATCATTAGCAGGGAAAAGATCTCACACATGGGCTGGGGAAAGGATTAAGATAACATCATGGGAAGAGAGCAGAGAAAATGTGTTGCCAGGGAATGTTTGTTCCATGGTTAAGTACAAGTAGACACATGGGGTTAGTATAGCAAATAGTGGCTATGTTCCAGCCAACATTAAGCCTATTTATTTCAGATAGATTGTTTAAAAGCATTCCTCCTGAACTTAATTTAGAAATGTGCATGTGCAAATCCTTAACAGGTTCATCTCAAGAGAGTAAAAGTACCTTGAAAAAATACTGGCTACTCCCAACCACCATATTTTTAAAAATCTAGGATGTAATCTAGCGAAGCAAAATTGTGCAGTATTTCATTTTTACTTACATAAGTAAATATTTGTACTTCATTTTTCCCCTATCTGCCCATAATAAGAATAATGATGAATTTTTACAGAGAAGCTTAATGCAATATGTAGACAAGTGCTCAGTCTAGTATGAACTTCCTCAAAGGTCTTCTAGGTCTAATCACAGACTGTGGGAGTATTGTAAAATGTTTTGTTTTCAGGATCTACACCAGGGGTAGTCAACCTTTTTATACCTACTGCCCACTTTTGTATCTCTGTTATAGTAGTAAAATTTTCTAACCGCCCACCAGTTCCACAGTAATGGTGATTTATAAAGTATGGACAAAACCCCTACCGCCCACCATGAAAGCTGGAACGCCCACTAGTGGGCGGTAGGGACCAGGTTGCTTATCACTGATCTACACCATAGCTCTTGGGTTCCAAGCACAACAACTAATAATTAATAATCAATAAATTCCTCATTCAGAGAAGGAGCATCATCCAAGAATATAATAATAGCCTCAGCTACTTTTTTTGCGCTTCAGTAAAAGCGCAAAAGCGCATTTTTGAAAAACTATAGGAACATGTAGGCTGTTAGGTCTGCCACTCCAGTCAATGCTGGATATAGAGAAGATGAGAAACAGTTACCAAATGAATAAACAAATAACTGTGAATCAGCAAGTCAACAATAGCTCTTGGTTTATTCAATATATTTATATTTAATAAAGATAGAGATTTCACTAAGATTAAAAATGACACCATCATAAATATTTTACTTAGGATGTGTATAGTAAACAACAACATTCTGCAGAACAGCCTATAGATTTAATATGTGGCACACAATTTAAGATAAAGCTACGGTGAAAATAGGCATTCTAGGTCAAATGTTGGTGTATCATAGGTCCACAATATTAATGCACTGATAATGAAAATGTTAAGCATAAAAGCTAATATATAAATTAATAAGAATAATTTCCAGTCACATTCTAAAGGGAAGGTTTAAAATGATTATAAAGATTATAAAGATTTATAAAATGATTCTACAAGAGTCTAAAATTAAAAATCCCAAATGATTATTATATTGGACACAAAACAAGGCCCATTACTAATTTCTTAAATAGAAGAAACTTACAAATTATATCCAGATTGTCACATTCCACGTTACGAAACAAATTGTATTCAGTATAATACAGCTACAGGTTGCAACCTTCTTATTCAGATTGCGCAAATAACTACTGGGTAAGTAGTATTACCTACTACTTATAGGAATCTGTTCTGTGTAGCATGTTGCCAATATGTAACCATTCTGCATGTACAGCTGTGTACAGTATACAGTAGAGTACACTCAGTCTAGTGCTTCCGGATAGAAATATTTTGGATTTCAATATAAGAATTTCTAAAAATGAAAGGAGAGACTAAGAATCCCAACAAAGTTGTCAAGGTTCAGTAGCATATGTATCAGATTTTCATCAGGCCTAAAATGCTTTTCATGTTATTCAGGAAAACCTCCATGCTTAAAACTCAGCTAGATCTCTTCACAATGATGTGTTCGTATAACATCTTTCCCAGTTTGTGACCATTACCAAGCATTAATCTGACATACAGTAGATAGATTTTTGTGTTACATTCTAAATGCAGACCATATACAGCTGCCAAATCTTTTTGCAAAATGCAGGAATCTTGAATCAACTGAATTTGGGTAGAAATGCTTGGTTGGCCCTGTTCTCTTTGTTTTTCCTTCGTATTTTTTAAACAGCTGGTATGGCCTTTTGTGTATTGTCAAAAAGCAGGCACTAAGTTTTCATCCCTCCGGATTGGTTTTAACATTGGATACCATTTTGGAGCACGTACATTTTAAAGGATAACTATGAACATAATACTTTCTTCATCTGGGGTGTTAGGGCAAATCAGAATAAATGTTTGAGTTTTGGATCCTTGCTGTATTTGATTGATTGATATATGGCCCCTTTGACCCTCCCACTGACCTCAAGCTCAATCTCTCAAGCTTGAATTTGAAACAGGGCATTTAAATTTTAGCTTTCCTGTCAATTTTGTATTGCAAATTGCATTTGAATGCAGTTCTTTCCATATTTCAGTCCATCTCCCTATGTAGTATTGCAATGCTTTCCTCAAATAAAATAAATTGCAACTTCTGCATTTCATAAACTAGAGGTTTTGTGCACCAAGTTTGACTTTCAGGTGGGAGAAATATATTCATTGTAGAAAGATGATGCATTTTTACACTTCATGACTGGAAGGAAGTCATCTATAGACTGGCTTTCTTCAACCTGTTACCCTAAACTTGTGCTGCCATTATAATCTCCTAAATTCTGACCTTCACTGAGTTTTGGGAATTGTTGTCCAGCCTATCTGGGGGAAGTTATGTTGAGGAAAGCTGGCTAATAGATAAGCAATGAAGGTCTAAAGTTGGTGGTATATAAGGATGATTCTTCCTTCTGCAGTTTGCTTTCTGTTTCCAGTCTATTTTATAAGATCCTCTAGATTTTTGGAATGGGTGTCTCTGTGTTGAGGGGCTGCAGAGGGAAGCAGAAGGTAGGAAAACTCCACTCTACATCCAATACAAACCAAAGAATCTGTTCCTATCCAAATTAGGTGGACTTTAGCTGTTGAAATCAATAGCCTTCACTTTGCACAGGATTTGGCTAATAATCAAAGTTTTCAGCTCTATTCAGTAACTTCTTTTTTCAAACAGTAAAGGCAAATGTGTTCATTTATTATTGTAGTCATTTACTCTATTTAAAAAAAGAAACTATTATTTATTTTAATGCATGTAGCTTAGTTTTCAAATGAAAAAAAGGTTCTCAAACCCAAATATGTAAGCTGATTATAAATGAACAGTGTTTTATGTTATTAAAAAAAAAAGAAATTATGCACAGTTCTTTTATGTTAAGTATTGACACTTTCTTATTTTTCCCTAAAGGCTATTAAATATTTTTTAAGGCCTAAATTGTATTTCTGTACTTAAGAGCACTCTCTTTTCCCACGGTATCATTTATGCTTGCTTTTTTTTTTTTACTGAAATGCAGAACAGTCTCTTTCTAAATTAATTGATCTCACAGGACCCATGAATTCTAAAGGGAATTATTTCCAGATAAGCATGTTTAGAATCAGTAAATAGGGTTATTTATTTGGAAATAAATTAAAGAGAAATCCTAGTAATAATATCTGGGGTTTTTGTGTGTGTGTGCTCCAGTGCTCTTGCATGCCTTTCATTTCAACAGAAAGGAGTGTTTTGAGCTGACATAAAGGAGCACATACACCTTCTGCATTGAAATAGATGGGGAAACTAATGCCAACCCTTCAGGATATCCATGTAACTTGTAAGTCTGGAGCCCCATGTATGTCAGAAGCTGAAAGTGATGATGCGGCTGTGTGACCAAATTACAAAATTGACAGCATCACAAACGACATGCAATGGGTGGATTCTAATGCCCTTGTCAAGTTACATTTGTAATTTGAAGTTTTCCTTTGGAATGTAATGTAGGAAATTCAATTTAGCTTTGTTGCTAATATCTTGAAAACTGTTCCCATTTATAATTATTTATATTGTACATAGATTTCTGAGGTAAATTTGAAGTCCGTGTGTATAAGATGTATTTATTATGTGAAGATTTTTTTTCTTTAAAAAATACAGCTATCAGTATGTAGCCTGAATCTGGTCTCTTGATTCTGTTCACAATTAAAGGTTCATCTTTTGTGCCTATATGTTTTTAGTCCTGCTAGCTCTTCCTTAGAAACCAAGTAGCTGTTTGAACAATTACGAAAAGATGTGGGTTGTATCAGTTATATAAAAAGTCTGGTCTACTGGTAAAATAGACCACACTAATTGACACAAAGCTTTCCATGTTATCTCATGCCTTCTGGAGCTTTTGGGTAGAAACCTCTGGAGGATATGCACTGATGAGGATGTGAAAATCTTCTTGCCTGGCCAGAAGTCTTTAAATGACTGTAAGCACTTCTGACAAAGTTTGAACCTTATTCAAATGCTTTTTCCTTCTTCAAAATCCTGGGACATTCTGAACCTGACACTTCTGCTTTGAAATTTCACTTTGGGCAAAAATGGAATGGTGGTGTCACATTAGGGGTGGGTTCTACTTACCTTTACTACTGGTTCGCAATGGGACTGCACATGCGCATGCGCAGATCACCCATTATGATGATGTGGTGGGTGGGCAGAGCCTCGCGCTGGTTTTACTACTGGTTCTATAGAACCGGACCAAACCGGGAGCAACCCACCACTGCGTCAGATTACAATTACTATGATTTCCACTTGTGGATGTAATCCTAACAATCATATTAATTGCAATAGCTGATACACATGAACACTTCATATAATGCTTTCCCTACAAAGTAATAATACATATTTGAATAAGTGATAATGCCATTGAGGGAATTAACTGTGCCTAATTTCACTCCAGTCATACCTCACTGCGATAGTCCACAGGCTATTCATTTGTTCTGATAAATTGACAAATTGCAAGACCTTGAAAAAATACTAAGAACTGAACCAGTAGCCTCAGCTGTAGAAGTAGATTACTTTAAAAAGCTTATTATATTGATTATAATAAGCATTTTTAAGCAATCTACATTTTGATCCTGAAACTTACTTGGTGACAGTTGTTCTGAGTAAACATAACCTGTACTTCAGCATCCCACACTCCATTAAGAGGAATTTGAGAAACATTTTAATATGCTTTAAAAAAAAATCCCAGTCTAGCATAGTCGTGGTGCTTTCCCAAATAAGATTTTGCAGTTCAGTCATAACGCTAAAGAGGTAACCCTTTTCATTTTATTTACTAATGGCGGTTATCTACTCTTGGGACATCACTAAGACCAAGAAGTAAGAGAGGCTACCAATTATTGGACAGGAGAAAATATAGCTCCTCCCACTTTTTTAGTCCTTCCACAATGGCAGCCAATGAAAGCATCTAACACTCCATTAAGAGGAATTTGAGAAACATTTTAATCTGCTTAAAAAAACCAAAACCCTGATAATTGCTTAGAAATCTTAAGGCAAAATGTGACATAGCTCTATAACAGCTCATGGCTGGCAAGGAAGGAAGAATTATTAGTGGTTTTCCATCTTGATTATTGCTAGTTATGGATAAATATCCAAATGAAAAAATGGAAGCAACTCACATTTATCTCATATCTCAGCCCTTTTTGTCCCTCAATGCATAAAATGAACAAAACAAGTACCTGGATAATCTTTTGGACGGTCATCCAGATTTTGTCTTTTTTTTAAAAAAAATGACTAGGCTTCACTTCTGATAGGTACAATAGTAAATATGCTAAACTGCAAACCTGAGTAAGCTTTTAAGGCATCTGGACTCCAAATACAGCAACATAAAATGCTTCTGCTTTATATTGTTGTCAGAATAGTCAACCATGAATTATCTATTAGTTGTTCCATGTTTCTCCACTATATATACAATTATATTCAATAAAAAAAATCTAAAATATTTTTTTTAAAAAAATAAATAAATAAATAAAAAGATGCGCCAAAAGCTACTTTATCACTTCATCAGAAAACCGTTTTCAATTTTTGTAGGGATTTCTGGTGGCTTTCTCTAGTATATTTTTCTTTTCTAAATCCTAGTCCCTTAAAATAAATTTAGTGGTTTCAGAGTTCATTTGGAAAGAGGTAAAAAAGACAGCTTGTTATATCAGCAGCATAATATCCAACACAAGCAATATTTAAGATATTGTAGAGTTCATAAAATAATATCAGCTCCTGTATAGTCCCAGCAATGGGATTTTCTGAGGGAAAATTAGAATGCTATCTGAAATACTTTGTGTCTAATATTGCTCCAAAGTAAGATTCACAAGAGAAAATTCTAGATTCCCTTCCACAAAGATTCTGAATGTAATGTATTTTTTTTTCCAATAAAGTGTACCTTTATATTTGCATTATGTGGAGAGTGATCAGCTATAATACTGTTCTTAGTTTGAAACTTGATGGCAAGTTGTCCTTACCAAGGTAGTAATGTCACTACCGGTAGTAAATCTATATTCATGAAGGTCAAATTCTTTTCCATTAACATTTTTCACAGATTCTAACATCTCTTCCAGAGGATTTCCAATCATAAATGATACAGCAAAAAAAAAAAAGCAATACAGTGTTACAGAAGGTCAGAAACACCATTTAATAAGGTATCTTCAGGAGATAAATCAAGGAGCCAGTAAAAAGTTAAACCAATTAAACTTCACAAATTACAGAAATATGTGGGTAGCATAATCCTAGCTGCAGTGACAATTTTGGAGGCCTGACAGAATTGATTTTTTTCTGCCAGCTGCACTTGCCAGCTGTTAAATGAGAATGGAGAAACATTTACCACAGTCTTGCTTTTTTTTGTTGTTGTTACAGAAGTTTCCTTCTTATGGTATGGACTTAAAGAGAAAATAGCTAAAATAGACAAATGACTTGCCTACATTTCATTGTTACCAGCCAGGAGGGGATACAATTAAAAATGACATTGGTAAGTCCATTATTTCAAGAATTCTTCAGCAAACTGAACTTTCTGGCCTCCTGAAGGATTCTTAGTCTTTCTACCAAGGCCTTCTCCTTTCATCAGAGCCCTTATAAAAGTAAAAGATGATGGGTTGGACTCTCCTACCCAAAGCTCCAATTTTACATAATTTAACTATAATAAATCTTCTGCAACTTGTGAAACACAAGGGGTAGCTGTTTAACCATACATTCTTGTTATTGGAGAAGAGTTTAATGAGAAAGTCCCTTATTAAGTGAGAGTAGCTGAAAGACATTTATTAAAAAGGAATTTACTGAGATTTTCAGACAACATCAATATGCTTAACCCAGGTAACAAGTTGTTTATCATCTCCCTGAGTATGATTCTAAATTTCAGCACACGTTGCTGAGCATATTATTGGATAAAGATCGTTTGGGCTTCTTGCTTAAATGGTCATAAACAGACCCTTCAACTTCTGTTTCCATTTTTTTTGCTCCTATATCAAATGTGGAAGACAATTGAAAGTCACTATTTTTTTGAAAGATTGACTGTTACTTTGTCCAATGAAGGAAAATGCTCCTTACCTTGTATCCAAGGTCTAACCAACAACTAAGTAATTCTGTCTATGTACTACATGACATTTCCAATGGCTATCCAGAAAGAAACATAAATGTGTCTACTATCTAATTATTCAAAGTACTACAATCTGAAACCTGTGATGAATACACACAAACTCTTGGAAATGCAGGTGACAAAGTTCTATTGAATTTAGATGACCAATAACTTATGCTGCACATCTTGGGGAAGCTACCTAGGGGAAGGTACCACTGGAGCTATGATATAGTGGCCTGTTAGTTTGATATGCCCCAGGACCTGTCTCATAAAGTCCTTGCCTAAGAATAGCATTGTCTATTTTAATATAGCCTTTGTTGGTATTGATCTTCTTCAATGCTAATGTAAAAGTTTACAAAGAGAAGAACTGTGTCTTTATTGGCTACTTAGGATAACTTCAGAAGTGTCATGATCTCGCACAAGATGTTACAGTTGACAGACTTCAAGGTCTATTTTTTACTGAAATCTGTTTACACATGTATTCCAGCACTCTAGGAATTCAATCCTAGATGGCCATGCAGTTTTCATGTAAGGTACAATTTGATTAGACTTTTTTCAATGGTTTGCTCCAATGGTTTTAGTTACAGGCAATATATAAAGCAAAACACATTGGCAATTTAAATGTACCCTGCACCACTCTTTGAGTGTGAAATATGAAACCAGAATACATTATTGTCAAAATGTAAATGGAAGGTAGAATAGGGTGTGTGATGCTAGGTTTCATTAATTGCCACCATTTATTTATTTAATTGCAGATTTGGATGATGCTCATAAATTGATGATTTGGTCTAATGGTTAAGGCACCAGGCAAAGAACTTGAGAGTCTCTGTCTCTCTGTCTCTCTCTGTCTCTCCCCCTCCCTCCCTCCCTCTGTCTGTCTGTCTATCATCTATCTATCTATCTATCTATCTATCTATCTAT
>JANHZT010000525.1:534535-545384 GCA_032468215.1 Stegonotus admiraltiensis
GTGAAAAGTCAAATGTCTTCTGTGTCATGTCAGCACTGAAGTAAATGCAATTTGGAGTACAATTTGGAGTGCTGACAACTATACTATACTATGCTACGCTACGCTACCCTATACTATACTATAGTATACTAATTATTTTATATTATACTATACTAGTATGCTACACTACACTACACTAATTATTTTGTATTATACTTTACTAGTATGCTATACTATACTATACTACATTACATTATACTAACTCTTTTAAAAGAGTTAAACTTGAAAAGTTTTTTTTCCTATATGCCAGATGAAATTTTCATTTCCTTCATCTCTTTGCTCTTAGAAGACAGAACTACAGAAATGTTCAGGATTTAGCAAGTGCTCCATTTCTTTCTGGGCCATTGACAGTTTTCCATCACTGGTCTCTCATTGATAAAGTATTCTTTGGTGTTGGCTACAAAATTCTCCCAAACCAGAAATTGTTTGAGAGTTTTGCCTCATTTTGAAACCTCTCTTGCCACACTTGTTAAGTGAATCACTGCAGTTGTCAATTAGTAACGTGGTTGTAAAATGAAATCTGGATTCCCCCTTGATTTAGCTTGTCAGAAAGTCTCAAAAGGTGATCTACTTCCTTTTGTTCCTTCTTCTGCTTCTCCCACCCTTGCAAGTATGTGGGAAAATTTCCACTTGCAAATTTCAGAACATTCCTACTTTATTTGTAAAAGGATATAGCAACACTGGACTTCAGCTGAAAGGGAAAAAGGGTGAATTGTACAGGGAGACATATCTATTGGAAAAATTTCAAGTTCTGACCTCATATGTTTCTGCTCAAAGAGCATTCTCCAAGGCTGCAAAGATACGTAGCTAGGATCTGAAATGTGTACACAGGTGGCAACCAGCAGTGTTGTTGAGGCTTGCCAGAGCAAATGTGTAATCTCAAAGAAGTACATGCTCTCTGGAGCTAAACTTTCAGGAATAAAACATTTTGACTGGTTTTGATTTTAAAAAGAATAGCTACCATGTATTTAGATATATAATGTGATACTGTTAAACGTATTACATATATACGTTATTTATTAATTACTTAGCAGATTCAAGGTTGAAATATATTCAACTAAAAGATCTGAACTTATTTAAGTCTTAGATTGCCGCAGGAATTTCAAAATATTACCAAATTTAGATTATTTCTGTTTAAACTGAGCTGAGCTAAACTAAACTATAAACTAAATTGCTAAACTAAAAACTAAACTAAACCAAACCAAACCGGTTAAATTAGCTGGACAATATATAGATGATTATAATGACAAAGCCATATAATTTTAGAGCATAATGTTATTTTCTGTGTTCAGAAGAAAGTCTTCACTGAAATTTTATATTATTTTTTAAAAAAATTGAGTTCAATGGAGCACACTCTGATAGGATTTCTTCTTAAAATCTTGTTTGGCATGGTATAACTATATCCAAGAATTGGCTGGATTTTAAGTAATAGAGAGGAGGCATCAGCGAAATAAATCAGTCATGTCATTCCTCAGTCAACACTGAAATGCTACAGTTAGTAAAACTGCCAAGCTGAGCTCATAGAACGGAGTGACTATAAGGCTCATCAGCTGGATTTTTATAACCTTGTAGCTGTAACACTCAGCACAGCTGCTGCCCTGATGTCTTCTTGCATGTTGGATGCACTCTATTCACTCTGTAAGTTTCCTGTTGGATGAGTTGTGTAAAATATATATAACATCAAACATTTGTGGGGGGTTCTGTCCAGTTTCTCCTCCAGAGCTTGTGTAAAATCTCCATAATATCACATATTTCTGACTGATTGTATCCTTTTTATTTCTCAAAATTGATTTGCTGGTTTCAAGGAAACATATACTGTAGGAGAGATCAATAAACCTGGATCTGACTACCAAATGTGCTCACAAGATCTTTCTATGCTCTACTGTCATCAGTTCTACAGATGGAAAAACTCTGACTATTTTCAGAATTAGATTATAGTGTTGTATTGGGCTCTAAATATAGTCGCAACATGTTAGTTCATACAAAATATGACCGGAAGATTGCTAACTGGGACTAGATACTTTCATCGTATTTATGGCAATGTTTATTCATCAGCATTAAATCCTATGTGTTTTCTAAACTGAACTTGAATTTCTTATATAAAATTATTAAGATCTCAAGAACCTCTTCTTGTGCCCCAGTCAACTAAAGATTTCCAACAAATAATCATTTGAATACTTCTTTACTGTTGTCTCCCCATGTCTAAAGATTAAGATTAAGATTAAGATTAAGATTAAGATTAAGATCAAGATCAAGATCAGGATCAGGATCAGGATCAAGATCAAGATCAAGATCAAGATCAAGATCAAGATCAAGATCAAGATTAGGGTGATCTTTAAAGTCATTTGTATTTAAATCAGTGGTGGGTTCTACTGGTTCGGGCTAACAGCTTTCTCCAACTTTCAGCCGTGCTGGTTCAGGCAAACAGTTTTCTCCAATTTTCAGTTGTGAGCGAACCAGTTCTCTCTTTCTTTGAAGTGGGCCCGCCTGCCCACCCCTGCATTATACTTACCTATATTTCTGCTTCTGAAGCCCAGATGATTGGGACAGCAGAGTGGATTGCTGCTCCTCAGCTGTTATCTTTGCTCTCAGCAATGTAGAAGTTCAATTTTCAGCAAAGTGTGCATGCACGTGAAGTGAAGCAGTTGTTAAATTGGTAGGATCCCACTACTGATTTAAACCAACAAAATCTAGTCTCTATTGACTGGAAAGAAAGAAAGAAAGGAAGGAAGGAAGGAAGGAAGGAAGGAAGGAAGGAAGGAAGGAAGGAAGGAAGGAGGAAAGAAATTTACCCTAGTCTTGATACTATATTAGTATGCTTTTATTGTGAACCAAGAAGTTATAAATGAGAGCATTTGGGGATAAATGACTCATTGTGTGAGAACAAAGATAGGGCTCTTATTCAGTAACTGGGACTAAAACTTTCAGCCAACAAGTTTCTGAAATAAGCACATTTGGTTTTATTATGTGGGAACAACATACATAAACTGATAGACATCCATTAAACTTTCTCAATTCAAACACTACCATACTATTAATTTGGTAGGATCCTTGAAAAACTGATTCGTTCTTTATAACGGTTCATAGATTTTCCTCAGAGATGGGGATATTCCAGATTCCAGATCTGAGTCTTGATCTTTTTTTTATTTTCCATAAAGCATGTTAACTAATTAGGCATTTTAAAGTTTGTCCAGTAACCAATAATCCAATGGTGTTGACAAATTGTAACACTGTAGCATTGTAACATGAAAAGCAAAAATATTTCTCTAAAATAGGCTTGAACTCATTCATAATTTATATTACATTAAGAGAGGAATCACTCGTGACAGTCACCAACCAAGAAAACTATTTCAATGAAAAATTCAACAGTATTTAAAAACCCTTTTCCATGAGAATTGGAAAACACTGCATCAGGAAGAAGACTCATGGTTCAATAGCCAGCTATGACTCAGTAGTTGGCCTCAACATTTTTTTCTATGAAATTTGATCCCATCCGTTGGAATTTTGCTCCAAGTCTAAACTTCAGGTTTTACTGCTTCAAATTGTCTGGCTTATCTTGAGTAGAAAAACAGAACAAAATTTGATCCACGCTGGGTTCAACATACAGCATTAAAGTTTTCAGATTAAAATGACCCACAAAGTAATTCTTTCCTATTATTATCTCCCATGTACTTGCGGGATTCTAATTGGGTTTTCAATTAAAGTATATGTATAAAAGTATAAAACCTGGAGTTGCAATTGAGCTGCAAGATTTATCACTAGGGTAAATCAAAGGAGATAGCAAACAGTGGCTTGGGTCATAGAATATGCTAAACCCTAATCCTGGGATAACAAAACACAATTGTTATGCTAACATGCTACCCTCAGATAAACTATATTAGGGCATTATATAACGGCCTAGTTCACTCAATATGTTATAATATTTGAATCCCTTTAACACTCTAAACCACAAACTCTCCAGTCCTATTTTAGCCTAAACTAAACACATTCAGACACTTTTATTGAGTCTTTCCTGCAGCCAGAGGAGAATTTTGATTTTTTCTTTGTCGCTCATTTGTTAAGGAGGAAAATGTGATTCCCCCACCCACAGAGAATAGCTGCTTATTGCTTTGCTGTGTGCACGTTTCACTTAAAATGTGTACTAGTAGTATTCTTTCTAACTCTGAAGGCATCCATATAGCAAGATTTTGAAACAGGGAAATCTGAGGCATCAACTTACGTCCTTTTATTTTTTTTTACTTAGAATTGAAAGAATGTGCTGGAAGTTTTCAATAACACGAGATCTGGTTGTTTAAGTTAACCTTAGAAAATCCTTCTCTTTCTTTCCATACTTATAACAAACCGCTCACTTGACCCTCCTTGTTTCTAAAAGAAATCTTGGAAAATCAATTTAGCACAAACCTAAAACCCATGTCTTGAACAGATTTAATAATAGGCCACAGCAGTGGAAAGTTAGTTTTTTTAAAAATGGACTGCGTTCTTGTCCAAGTTATTTTTATAATTCCTTAGAACATCCTGCTATTCCCCATATTTCTTTTTTGATTTGCATTGACTTCCCCAGCTGGGGAAAGATAGCATCTTGGATACGAATAACTACTGGATAACTACTTTTCCATCCAAATGTTTCATACTCTCCCCTTTAAACTTTGTAAATAGAGATCTTACTAAGCCTATGCCCATGTGTTACTCATGTGATATTTATTTAGCTGTGATAGTGATGCTGCTGACATTTTTGGAACTATCTTGGATCCCCATGCTAAACTTCTGCAGGTGTTGGATTTCTTATCTTACAGTAGTTTAGTATTGGTTGATAAAGTCAATATTTGGCTACTGGAATCCTTTCCACTAGATTACTAGTTACACATATGTGTATTCATCAGCTGTGTCTCCTTTTCTTATCTCAAGATATTAACTACTAGCCAAACACCCAGTGATGTTCAACGAAAAGCCTAGCATTTAAAAGACTGGGCTGCAATTCTAAAACTTGACATTTTTCTCTGTAACATGCATCTACATTCACAAACATAAACTAAATGGAACTCAATTACCAACCAGAAAAAAATCCAATACTTGCTATTTCATGCAAGTGAAATATCTAACTAAAAGCGAAAGACTTTAATATAGTAGTTGTGTCAACAGCCAAACCTCTTTGTCTTGTCCATTTTACTCTGATTAGACATGGGTACATTATATCATCTGTTTTAATGCTACTACACAGCATCAAGGCAATTAACAATATTGTGAAGTGATTTGTAGGAATAATCTGACAGCATTGGAAAAGAAACCAGGATCGTGGGATCCCTCTTTTTCTCCTGAAAAACAAACAAAAACACAAAACAAGGTGATGGAGGAATGAATAAAGTATTCCTTGCAAATGTAATCCTTGTTACTATTTTTTCTATAACCAAGCAAACTATATTCTATTGCATAGCTAATATCACATAAACTGAATAGACTACAGCATATTTATGTCCACCTATAAAGATTCCTTTGTAACAATACAGTCATCCTTCTAGTAGATTTATTTGCAGCTGTACAAAGCCAATATTTCTGCATCAAGAATATATCAGTCTTTTAACCAAACTGGATGAATGCCTCATTTTTTAGTTTCACAGAGCAATGGACCACATTGATATTTAGTGAAATATAGCCGCTTAACAATGGAAGAGAAACCTTTCGGTAGTAAAGAAATTTAAAAGACTGCAGTCATTTCAACTTGGCAGAGGAATAAAGTTTTCAAATGGAATTGGTTCCTTTGAAAATCTCCTAAATTTCCCAGTGCTTCATGCACAGATCATAATTGATTCATCTCTCAAAGAAAAAAAAATCATACATAGTCATGTTTACCTGAGATGGAAGCTAAACCATAAAATCACTGGCAGGACTGTGTCTTGAGAAAACACAGAAAAAGATAATTTTTAAAAGGTCAGGTCTTTTATGCTGAAAGAAAGAGGGAAAATGATATATCATGGCAATCAGCCATTTTGGCAAAGCTTAAAAATAATCCATTCAAAGTACTTCCACAATTTAAAAACAGCACACACAGTCTCTCTCTCTCTTTCTCTCTCTCTTTCTCCCTCCCCCTTCTTCCTCTCTCTCTCTCTCTCCACTCCCCCCCCCCTTAATGTAAAAGTCAGAAATCTGTTCATTCATTGTCTCTGGCTAAATTCTCAAGAAGCTCTTTAGATATAGTAAGCAATTAGTAGCCTCAATGGAGCAGAAGAAGGTGATACTGTGACAAATGGATTGGAAAATTCCACCATGACAAGTACTGAGGGAATTATTGTGATGGAATTACTCAGGGACTGTGATAGAATGGCCATTGCTTTTGAAGCCAGAAGCAGAGGAATCTTAAACACTGCTATTATAAGCTTGTGTGACTTACATATTAGTATGAGAATGTAAATGTGAAGTAACTTAATTCAGGGAACAAAGCCAAAGGGACTGCCTGAATGAGTCAACAGAAGAATATTTATGCTTTTAATGTATATTCTACCATTTCCCAAGACAAAACATAAAACAAGTAATGTGTCTGTTATTTTACCATATCTTGTTCTTATTTTAATTTTCTGGTTTGTGGCTGTCCATCTATTGTTCCAAACCTAATTTATATTTAATTTGGCAGAGATCATGGATAGAGGACCCAGGCAAAGCGCATTTTTTGATGGTATCGCCCACGTGACTTAGTCCATCATATGGAAACCAGTGATAATTCAAAAGCTCTTATTTTTGGCTGGATGATGTCTAGCATCTGTGTTGGATGCTAAAATCCAACACAGAATTAAACCTCTGATTGCAGAAGTGCAAGAAAACAAAACTTAAGGGGTAAGCTCTCCCCTTATACTGCCATGGCTCCTAAATATTCTCTACAGCATTGTATTTCACACTTGACAGCATTAAGATGTATGGACTTTAACTCTCAGAATTCCCCAGTCAGTAATTCTGAGAGTTCAAGTCCACACATTTTAAAATTGCCAAGATTGAGAAACATTGCTCTGGAGACTCTTCCAACCTTTTGGACAACTATAAGTGGTAGACTGGTCAGAAGAAATCTATTTTGCTGGCAGATGGACCCTATTAGATTCACTAGCAAATCTCCATGTTGGAGAAAGGGTCTCTTTCCCATGGAGAGGGCAAGGAGAATGATGGCAGAAGGGGTAAATAGTATATCTTTTAAAAACAGGAGAAATCTTTCCTTTTGTCAACATATCAGAAGTCTACATATCCCTGTAGCAAAACTATCGGTCAAATTATCACCAAATAAAGTATGAGTGGGAAAAAGTAGTAATGAAGTTGTTAGGAGTTGGGCAGCATAGAAATTTAGTAAATACCGAATAACAGAGTTGGAAGGAACCTTGGAGGTCTTCTAGTCCAACGCCCTGCCTATACCATTTCAGACAAAAATGCCAGCAGGACTATGTTCCCTGTCTATGATACAGAATTTCACACCGTTTGATTGCTGGATAGCAATTGTATTGGTTCGTTTCCATGAACTTGTAGACCTGGGAGAAAATTGTTCCCTTGCAACCATCGTAGCCGGATGGAGAAATGGAAGGAATCACACAAAACCTGGTGGGGGTGGAATGAAACTGGGTCCTAACTGCCAACAGTTAAAGCTTCTTTGTTGTTACAGACATTTATGTTATTGAGAAAAGTGAATAACTTAATAAGAAAGAATATCTTCTGGTAATATACTTTCCAAGTCTCTTGTTATTCATCTGACCTGTCCCATTTTCATCCCATTTAAAGACCTGTTATTGTTAGTCCTTACATTGCACTAAACAATGGTGTTGTACAAGATTATCACAGGATGATAACTCCAAAGAATGCAGAAGTACTTTTAATGGAAACATTAATAATAATAATAATAATAATAATAATAATAATAATAACAACAACAACAACATTTTTTTTGTATACAAAGCCAGAATTGAGAATACAGCAACAGACAGTGAGTACTGCCTATGCAAAGAAGCTAAAGAAACAGTGGACCACCTGGTAAGCTGCTGCAAGAAGATTGCACAAACTGACTACAAGCAGCAGCATGACAAAGTAGCAACAATGGTGCATTGGGAGATCTGCAAGAAGTATCATTTGCCTGTAATCAAGAACTGGTGGGACCATAAAATAGAAAAAGTCATAGAAAATGAAAAAGTTAAATTGCTTTGTCAATAACACTGTCTTGAACGTCATGGAAATTTCAGTTCCATGGGAATAAGAGGTCCCAGATTTTTAAGCATTCTTTAAGGTAGCAATTTTGAGATTTCTTGATTCAAAAAATTGTTGTGATATTTGCACTGTTGGGGCTAACTTGAGGGGACAAATAGTTAAATCCAATGAGAATTTTAGTCATATAGAAATAGATAAGAATGTTAGTTTCCTCTATAAAAACTTCCATTGAAATTCTACTGCTTATGCTCTGACTCATATTTCCTTGTAAAAGGCACATCATTTTTATTTGACACTGTATTAAAATATTGGTATTTTTGTTTTGCAACTCTTTGTGGCTGTACCATTAGCCAAAACAAAACACAGAATGCAATAACAAATGCCCCTTTTTATGGCTGCTGTCAAGACTATATCTTGTATAATGCTCCAGCATGATAACCAATCTCAGCTTATTTTGTCATAGCTCCAACTCTATGAAGTCAAAGATGTAAGTATAAATCTCTGCAAGGTCCTGCTTTGAACTAGGAATACTAAAGGTTTGGGCAATCAATTACCACAAGTTCCAAAGGTTTTTTGTTTTATTGTTTGTTTATTTGTTTTTATATCCTTACATAGGAATCCTTACTCAGACAGCAATATAGAAAGGTTCTAAAAGAAAGATATAAAGGAAAAGTAACCAAGAGCATACAAATATGGAGGTGGCCTAAGCCTCTGAGAGGAAATTTAAAGGTGAGAAAAGCAGAGAAGCCATGATGTTTCCATTTTAATGCTGGCCATCAATTTTAGCTCCTGTTTTAAAAGATTTTGCATCCTATGGTTTGTGCTGTTCCATGATTGTTTGGGGGCAGCAACTTATGATTTCAGTATAAGTTTGAATTCAGTGGCAAATATCCTACAAGCATGATGAAGCCCTACCTTTAAAATTTCCTTCCTATCTATCATTTAAAAGGTAGTGCAAAAACCTCACTTGTTTTTGCAGTATTGTTTGTCCTGTTGCTTGAGTCCTTTCGCTACTCCTTTTTCATTATCCTCTTGTGAATGCGACTCATATATGAGCATTGATTTAGTAGTCAAGGAAAACATCCCAACGTCACAATCAGACTGTGATGGCAGAGATGGGAGCACATTTGGGTTTTTACTAGGCGGAATTGCGGCAGCTTTGCAAAAACAGTTTCATGCTGCTATAATCTTAAAAGTAAACTATCTTGAACTGGCAAAGAAGAGATGAGAATTTATTGATAATCACAGGCATTAATATTCTTTTGAAGCAGATGGAGGCAGGTCTGGAACAGGTACAAAGCAAATTCCTCTATGGTTGTTACGTCAAGCTTTTTTATAGAAAATAAATGATAGTTTATTAGATACACAAACCTCGCTGACTTACATAGACCTGCTGACTTTTTTCTGAAAGAGAACCTAAATTAAAAACAAGAGAATTGGAAATGGAGGGTTACACTGGCCAAGAGTTTGCTTATGCTCAGTTGATAGAAAGATTTAAATTGGACAAATGTAAGAATTTTTATTTTACCAATGAGTGAGTTTACATTGAATTAGATCTGTGTATCAGTGTTGAGCATACTATAGTTAAGATCTACAAACTATTTTTGAAAATGAGTATATAAGAGGAATATTTTAAATACCATATGACTAAATGGGCAAAAAAATGGATACAATGCTTGATTAATTGGAGAACATATGGAGTAAAGGACTGAAATTCATATTCTAAACTTCTGTACTCCAATGAATAGAATCCATTTTTAACTGTAACTTCGTCTTCTAGCAGCAAATAATAAAACTTCTGTAGTCTCAATAATGCATTTAAGATTGGAATATAGATATAGTCGCATTAGTGCCCAATCCAAGCACCACTTACATTTAAATCAATTAAAACTGACAAAAGTCAATAATGTTACTAATAGCTCAGTTATCTGTACTGTGGAAGTGTGATATATTTCAGTCGCCACTTAATGCACTTAGAATCTGGGTGCCAGTTGGTTTAAAGCAGGCACTTCCATTCACATGGTTTCAGGAGCAGGCTATAATTAAACATGTTCTCCTGCTAACAAATGCAGTTTCTCAAATGAAAAGTATGTGTAATTTAAAACCTCATTAACAGGAAGAAAAATTTCATGTAGTTAATACCACTGATCCATAGAGCTCAGTATAGCCTACGCCAAGGCAGTGGTGAAATCCAAATTTTTTTACTACCAGTTCTGTCGGTGTGGCTTGGTGGGCGTGGTGTGGCTTGGTGGATGTGGCTTGGTGGGTGTGGTAGAGGAAGGATACTGCAAAATCTTCATTCCCACCCAACTTGGGAGGTCACATGTTAGGACCTACCTAGTGGCGATAAAAGCGGCAAAACGTGACTATTTTTCCGCTCTTATTGTGTCGGCAGATAACCGCCCAGCTGCCCTGTTTAGGGTGACCCGCTCCCTCCTACATCTGGGGGCTGGGGAGGACCCCTTGCAGGGGCGGGCTGAGGATTTTGTGCAGTATCTGCACGATAAAATCGCTCAAATACGGGACGGGCTCAACTCCGACTGGGTGGGTTCGGACGGGATGTCTGAGGCTGGTCTTGAGAATGTTGTTTGGGATGAGTTCGAGACTGTTGCCCCTGAGGATGTGGACAGGATTCTGGGAC
>JANHZT010000526.1:25817-44935 GCA_032468215.1 Stegonotus admiraltiensis
GTATGAAGGCTATTGCTTAACGCATTGTAAGCCGCCCTGAGTCTCCGGAGAAGGGCGGCATACAAATCAAAGCAAAAAAAAAAAAATCCTCTTCAACTATTTAATAAAATGTATCTGTTATTTTGTTCCTATGTTAATCAAGTATCTGTGCTATCTTTACTCTTTCCTATGTTCCACTAGTTACATTACAGTAGAACAAAAACATAATTTAGATTACGGGGTAGTAGCCTATTCATTTAATAAATTACCATGCAAAAATATTTTTAGAAATACTAGCAGATAGTCAACATAATTGCTTATAGAATAAATTGGGCTTATTAAAGGAAAGCAGGGAAAATTAGTTTGTAACAAAGGCAATGTAGATCTCTTTTCAAGAATCTATATCATAATAATCACACTTGGAAAATAAACAGCATTAGCAGCAATGAGGAATAATGAATAATACTCCCTGGTTTAAACTGACATAATATCCAAGTCTCTATAAGAGGCAAATGGAGATTGGAGGCATTTTTGTATAATAAACACGTATTATTCACATTTTGGAAAATATCAACATTTAAGTAGAATACATTACTTTAATCAAAACTACCTTTGCCTTTTTAGTCTTTTTACTCTTTATGTTCAGTTGATATCCTCCCAAGCATAATAGCAGAGAACAAAACCCTGCAGTATTTCACAATGGGTTTTTCCCTGACTTTGTGAGTTTGGGTATCAAAAGTTAATGTACTATAAAGTATCTAATGTACAGCTGGACTGAGACAGAATATAAATTCCATAAATAAATATGTAAATAAATAAAATAGATCAAAATACTTGTTCCAAATTAATAACTACTGGGATATATAGTCAGACAAATACACACTTGACTTAATTGGTTTTACCCAACTGTGTAGGTTAGTTCCAGGTCAGATTGCAAGAAAAAAACAGAGGTTAAGCTAAGTAGATGCAGAAAAAATATGAGGGGGACGGGGGGGGGGGGGACACACACACACCAAAAGACCAGTCAAGGTTAGCAGTGGGGTGGAACTTAGAAGGGTTAGTGAAACTAACAGTAATAATTTCTGGTAACCCACTACTTTCGGACCAGCCAGAAAAAAAGACTTGCCCAGTTTCTATATATAGTTCTCAAGATGTGGTTTTATTAAGTTATGATGATTAATTTTTAATAAATAAATCAAAAGAAAAATTGGTGTGTGGTTTCAGTGTATATGAGAAACTAGAAATAGGTGACTGGATTAGCTTGTTTTATATAGCAAGTTCAAGAAATACACTATTGTATTTCAGAAACTGCATGATGGGAAATGTAAGTAAGTTAATGAAAAGCAGTTTCTCTTCTCCTGTATATTCTGAAAAGATGTTCTGGATAACAAATTTATAACTTTGGAAAAGAAATAAGGTGAACGTTATGACATTGTATAATGTATTTGAGAGATTTATTTTTCCAAGCAATAGAAATAGTTTCTGTATTTTCACACTTTGAAAAGTAGATAATTCTCCATTGCTAATACATACCCTAAAAGGGTTATACTGAAATTACAGCAGATGGCAGTAATGCACAGTTATCTCCATATCTATTCTGCTTTGCTCTTCATACTAGGTTGAACTAGAGATCTAGAAATAATATTGGTGTTCTCAATTTTAGGAAAGGACAAGCAGAATTTCACCTGAGCAAAAAAAAATAAATCATTTTTTAAAATAGCACACAACTTTCATATCATTTAGCAATATTTTATTTAGCAATATCACACAACTTTTATATCATTTTGCAGAGTCCATTTTACTGGTCAATACTATGGAGTCCTAGTGGACCAGGGGTGGGTTCTACTTAACTTTACTACTGGTTCACATCATGCCTGCGCGCTTGCACTTGCTTCATGCATGCACGTGCGCGCTCTTCTGCACATGTGCAGTTCACTTCTAATGCTATCTGGGTCAGTGAGTGGAGCCTCCTGCTGGTTTTACTATCGGTTCTTGTGAACTGGTCTAAACCAGGGGCAACCCACCACTGTAGTGGACAATCACTTAACAGTGAGGCAGCAATGTGTGGCAGCAGCCAAAAAAGCCATTGCAATTCTAGGCTGCACTAACAGATAGAATTAAGATCACGTGAAGCATTAGTACCAATTTATAAAGCTTTAGTAAGAGCACACTTAGGATATTGCATCCAGTTTTGGTCACTGTATTATAGAAAAGATATAGAGACTCTGGAAAGAATGCAGAAAAGAGCAACTAAGATGATTGAGGGCTTGGAGACTAAAACATATGAAGAGCTGTTGCAGGAATTGGGTTTGTCTAGTCTAGTGAAAAGAAGTTCCCACAAAGAAGTGGGGTCAACCTATTTTCCAAGACAAGAAATAATGGATAGAAACTAATCAAGGAGAGAAGCAACCTAGAACTAAGGAGAAATTTTCAAACAGAACAATTAACCACTGGAACAGCTTGCCTTCAGATGTTGTGGGTGCTCCATCACTGGAGGCTTTAAGAAGAGACTAGATAGCCATTTGTCTGAAATGGCGTAGAGTTTCCTGCTTGAGCAAGGGATTGGATTAAAAGACTCCAATGTCTCTTCCATCTCTCTTATTCTGTTTTTTGAAATGTCACTTGGATCAATGCCATTAGAGCTAGTTTGGCTTTTGAAAACCATATGGACACCGCCAAATAATTTTCTTCACATAACTAATTAAGTATTTTTCTTAGTGTTCTTTTCAGCAAGTAACATATTTTTCAGCTCCCCTAGTCTATTTTATAGCATACAAAGCTGAAAAACTGTTTTGAATTGTGAAGCGAATGTTCTAAAATTATGTCTGTCCCTTTAAAATCTGAATTCTCTCTGTGGTGAATGTAGACTCTGGCTGTGCCTATATCCATCATTCATTCTGAGATGTATTAGTTTAGTATACATTTTGTGATTTGTGTGTATTGACTGCAAAAAATGTTTCTATTGTCTGCATTTATTCTTCATATTTTTATGTGTTTTTCCTAGTTGCCTTATCCTTGCTCCAAGACCCATTCTGTCAGCTGCTATAAAATTTGCTGTCCATTGATTGAAGGTCAGAAAGAGGAGGAAGAGCAGGACAGCAATAATGGGAGAATAGAACATAATCTAATGTATTTCCATATAAAGTCTCTCCCTTCCCCTTTTCAAGATTTTTGCAAATTTTTATTCACTTCAAATTCAGTCCTCTGAGTTTGCTTCAAGATTTCATTAAGTATTTTTATGTATATAGAGTGCAAGCAATAAAACATTGAGACTGTCTTACCCACACATTTGGGGGACTAAAAAATTGATTTCTCTGAATTGTGACTTTGTTTCTAGCTATAATTCTTTTCAGTCAGAGAATGGGGCAGAGCTGCTGCTGCTGCCGGAGCGTGTCTGCAGCAGCTCCTCTTGGTTTTATTTTATCTTATCAATTTTTAGTATGCCCATTGGAGCCTTTTTATTTAAATAATATTTTTCGGAGGTGATAACAGAGTAAACCACAACACAGACAAAGTTTTGGCTGATAAGGACTAATAAGGCTGGGGAAAAGAAAGAAGCGCCATGGCACCAGCCCGGGATCTCTCCCACCAATGAAGAATGCAAAACAACCAAGAGATTTGACAAAACAGCAGATATTAGACTTTCCCGATTTGGGGGGAGGGAAGCAAAATGACAGCCAGCTGTTTTCACAGCTACAGCCTGTATGGAGACTGAGATAAAGTCTAAAAAGTTTAACAACAAACTAATCCAGAGTGTGGAAAGCTTACCATGGGAGAATACAACAGAATTTATGGCAAAGCAATGCCTTCTTACAGCACAAACGGTTGTTTCAATATTTGAGCAACTAATAACCATTCAACATGATGTAGAGACACTGAAAACAGATATAACTGTTTTTCTGCAAGCACAACATTGGGCTACAGGCACCCCTACTAAAGTCCGTACAGCAGTCTTGGGTAAATCACATACTCAGGATAAGGAAGAGGAAAAAGAGCAAAGACCCAGGGAAACAGTTAAAGAGCCTGCCAAAAAGTGGCAGTCCACTTGGAAAAAGCCTGCCAAAAAGTGGCAGTCCACTTCTCCAGACAAGGCATCAAGAGGAGGAGGTATTAATAGAGAAGTTTCATTGGAAGACAGTAAAGCATCTCCCCTACAATTACAGAAATCACATCGCTCACTACAAACACATCAGGTTGCACTTAGAATACATATGAACAGAATTAATTACGGATGCTGGATTACCAAGAGTGCTATATTAAATTCCCTAAGGCAGCTTCTTCACTGTCACTGCGGGCAGATTGATCTCCGTGCTGCGAAGTGGCTTCCTGAGATCCCAGATTGGAAGTGGATACTTCTGTCTTTCAAACAGCGGATGCTATTCAAGATGAAGGCACATCTAGCCTCCTTTCAAATCTTTCCCGTCAAGAGTTTTCTGTGAGAAAACGGTTAAACCCTTATTTGTTAACATGGGAATTCCCAAAGTTGCTGTCTCTTCTGCATTCTCAACTTTGGAAAAGAAAGAGGAAGAAAGTGGGAGTAAGCCAGCCTTGTCTACCGAAGATGTACTTAACAGCACAGAAACCGGTCTCATTAATGCTTTTGACACTTTCCCAAGGAAAGAACAAGATAACATACTATTCAAGTTAGAAAATTGAAAGAAATCCTTATTGGACATAATTGACACAGCTGAACAAGTTATTGATCTGGTTTCCCCTATAATTGAGCCAGGGGTGGGTTCTAAATTTTTTTACTACAGTTCTGTGGGCGTGGCTTATTTTGTGGGCATGGCTTGATGGGAGGTAATGTGACTGGTTGGGCATGGCCAACTTTTTTTTTTTTTACTTTGAAAAGCATTTTTTCTACAACCTTAAGAGGTTGCAGGAAAAAATGCTTTTAAAAGCCTCTGACTATCAGGCAACTCAGCTGAGATCGCCAGAGGCTTTTAAAGGCATTTTTTTCCCTACAACCTCTTCGGCTGATGGCAGTATACCCTTTGCCCAGCAGCTGGGAAGGAGAGGGAGAAGGGAGCAGTGGTGGCTGCTAGCATTGTCTGTGGAGCAAGCAGGAGCAACAGCACACAGAAATGCCGGCTTCTCCCTCTCCCTCCCGGCTGCTGGGCAATCCCGTGTGAAGAAGAGAATGGCAGCTTTAGCAAAGAAATAAACACTGATTTTACTGCTTCCCATTGGCTAACACCCAGCAAGGCAGAAGTTGCTCTGCCATGAACAGGCAGAGACGGGTGGTGAGCAGCATGCCTGAGCGACACTCCTGTGCTAACAAAACATTCCCTTACCCTGTGGAAAGATTGCGCGCGCACACACACACACACACACACACACACACACAGAGGTTGGATCTTTCTTTCCTCCCCACCCCCCACCAGAGACCCCTGGATTCCCTCTCCAACCCTGCCAATCCCATACAGGCACCACCCACCCAAATGACATAGAGATGGCCATGCTCACTCAGTCACATGACACCCAGTCAGCCAGCCACACCCACCCAGCAGCCACACCCACCCAGCCACACGACCACCTAGCCACGCCCAGTTAGCCACGCCCACAGAACCTGTTGTTAAATTATTTGAATCCCACCACTGCCTATGAATATATGGGAAAGAAAAGGATTGGTTAATGAAACTTAAGTTTTGCTTGCTGAACATTCTCATGGTGTTTACTTGATGCAGAACTTCTTGTTTGTTGGCTGTGCATCTCAGGAAAACTGATTTTGAATTCCAGGAATTGGGAAGGATAACTGAAATGTGGGATGTTGAAGAAATTTGTGCATTAATCACAACTATTGGTACATTGTTTTACAATTATGCCTTTCTTTTACTTGACAAGTTTGTAATCAGATGGCACCATTGACTGTTGTAATCTAAATAGTTTAAACTTTACAAGAAAATTTCAAAACCTTTGAAGTTTTTTTGGTGTTTTGCTTTGTAGTTAAAAAGGTCCATTTTACACGGCTGCATTTTCTTTTTTAACCTGCTGGGCAATACTGTTGGCACCTTCCTTGGGAGCCTGAGCAGTTGAATTTACTGCCTTAATTTATGTTTGTTTTATTACCAGAGACAAAACTGCTAAAATCTTCAGTGACTCTAAGTGTGTTTTGCCATACTATAGATGTCTTTATGGAAGCTGAGAAGATTCTTCACCTCAGGCTCACAAGGACCTGGTCATTTCACGTTTGGATGCAATTTCTCCTTTTATTACTAAAGGCAATCACTTTGCTGATCAGGCTGCTAAATAAGCTGCTCAATTACTTTGTGTCTTTGTACCTGTGCTTCAGTTCCCTCTGCTATTGCTTATGAGAAGTCTTTTATTCTTATTAGTGCTGGAACTGCAATTTGCAGTGTGACTACAATTTGCATCCATTGTTGAGGGGAATGAATGATGAACTGACAAATGCTTTCTATCCTTACAGAAGCAGCACTGAGGGCTCTAGAAGGCAGTGGGGACTACAGTTCCTCTAAGTGACCAGAGGCATTCATTTCAGCCAGGAAAATTTTTGTTACTTAAAAATTTCAGATTTTTGCTGACTACCGAAATTCACTATCCTTGTGGAAGGGAAAAATTTCTGGATTCTTCACAGGTAGAGATTGTTAGACTCTTGGAACTTGCCTGATAAACTTTTAAAAAATCTTTGTGAGCTTATTATTTTGAAGCAATCATGACTTTGGACTTTTGCTTCTTTTATAGTCTTTTTATATTGTAAATGGAAGTGGAATAGGCTGAGAGAATAAAATTCTTATTCACCCCAAGTGGTATGGAATTGAAAGTGCTGGCTTGAAAAATATAATAATTGGATTTCCTATTTGAAGACTCTATGGAGATAAGGCAGTGATGGCTAACCTTTTTGCCGTCGGGTGCCAGAAGTGGGGGGGGGCTGGGGGGAGCATGGGGGGGTCACACATGCGCATGCCTACACCCATAATTCAATGCGCCCCACCCCCTGTGCATGCACGCGTGACCCCCGTGCGCTCCCCCCACTTTTGGCACATGATAACATGGTGGGCCCGATAGGCCCATTTTTCGCCCACCCCAGGCTCCAGACACTTTCTAGGAGCCTGGGGAGGGTGAACACGTCTTCCCCACCCCACTGGAGGCTGTTTCCCAACTTCTGGTGGGCCCAAACGGCCCGAAAATCAACTGGCCAGCGCACGCATGCATGCTGAAATTGAGCTAGGGCAATGCTCGAATGCCCACAGATACGGCTTTGCGTGCTACCTGTGGCACATGTGCCATAGGTTCGCCATCATGGAGATAAGGGATGTCCTCTTTTTTCAGTTCTATAAGTATTGATTGGTAGGTAAATCACATTATTATATTTGATTTTACTATTATGCAGGAACATTCTAATATCCCAATAATTATTAAATGATATCAATTGCTCAAATATACAAATAGTATTTCTGCTATACTTATATTAATCCAACTAATTATGAAGGAGTTTGGGATATTAAAACACAAATCTGCACAGGGCAAATAGCCAAACATAATGGCGCCTACGGTTTTTATTTTATTTATTTATTTGTTAAACATGTACAAGATAGCAGGTATGAATATGAATATGGGCATGAACAAAGGAAATGAATTCAAATAAATGGGGACAGTAGGACAGGGACAGTAGGCACGCTGGTGTGCTTATGCATGCCCCCTTTATGGACTTCTTAGGAATGGGGTGAGGTCCAATTTTAAAGAATATTGTCTGAGCCTTGACATATAACACTGAAACTATTAGAAAACTTGATGGGTTATAGATGGAGTTCCTGCTTTCATGGTTTTAAAAATCTACCAAAGTCCTAGCAAGTAATTTGTACCATTTCTTGCCTAAGGCCAGGAAGAATTCACTTGCTCTCACCACGAGAGATTAAATAGTCATTTAGACATATAGAACATGCAAGGAAGTTGTTCCCATCATACAGTTACACAGAGTAAACTATAAAAAACAAAGATATTACTGAAAGAGTATATGAATCAATATTGACTATTTGCTTTTATTATGAATTGCTTATGCTACTATATAATTGTTACTGATTAAACCAATATTTGTTGTTTGCCTCTGATATGATATATTGATAGAAATCATTTATTAGGAATTAAGCTTTGTTATTGGCTTTTGCTTATATTATTGCATACTGTCAGAAATTAGTTGTTATGAACTAATTCTAGTTTAGTAAATTCTAACCTTAATAGTGGCTGGCATTAGTGCAAAGTTTGTTACCTCGCTGCTGTGTCTCGTTTCTATTCTTGGCTTCAAAGCTAGGCATATCTTTGAAAATATAAAATAAATTGTAACCCAGGAATTTCAGGCCCAATAGATAAAGGAACCACAGTAGGGAGTTTTCCTGCCTCGTAAATCCTGAAAGCATTCTGCCAATTAAACAAGGGGCCAAGAGGGAGGGGGAGCCGCCCCTACACAAGGCTATAGGAACACTCCATAGATAAGAGACAGAGCACACTCCATAGACAGAGACTGGGGCCAAAACAAAGAATGCTTTAAAGATCACATTAGTAATGAACCTTTGTCTCTGATTGGGTAAACTTTGTTTCTATCTGCATAAAATGTATGTAATACTCTGAGCCACTCTTGTAGGGGGTGGCTATTCCTCACATGCATTTTGTTTGTATGTTTTGGATATAGTTTTGTCACCCAGCTTTTTGCTATGGCCATAAATAAAAGCTGATGTTTTTTGCAAGCCTCATCTCGAGTCTCACTCTCTTTGGTATCTCAGTGGCTTGGGGAAACTTCTGGGACCTTACATTACAAATGAAGGCAAATATACTGTCCCAGGATAATGTTGTAGGATCCAATCTGGCTTAATCACCAGGATCAGAGGTTTAGTCTTCAGAATTTCATACTCGGGCTGAAGCCAATCCTCAGGGGATCTTCTCTTTACTGGAATGTGCAGAGAAGTTCCCCGAGGTTGGGCTCCAGCACAAATCTGAAAGCTCAGAAGACTAAACCTCTGATTCCGGTGACTAACCCAGATTGGATCCTGCAACAAAGACATTCATCATTTGGCTACATTTATTGTAAATCTCTAACTTTTGAAGGCTTTCTTAATGATAACTCACAGAGCAATAAGCTGCTTCAGGATAAAATCCCTTTCTCTAAAAGACTGCAAACTGGCTGGCCTTGTATCAGTTTTTAGAAGAGAATGGGGAATTTGTATGGTATTACCCAAAGCTGTCTGCATGTTTCTTGAAAGCTTAATTACACAACAAAAGTTAATTAAAGTATTTGCCACCCTAACTAGAAACTGTAAACCTTTTCAAGAAACATTTATTACTTAGCATTATTACATTGCTACTCTTTATTATATTTCAATATGGTCTTAATTAATAGGTTTTTTTGTTTATTTATTTGCCTGCCACACAACCTGCAACAACTTTTAAAAATCTGGTCTAAAATCCTATGTAGTTTAAATGCTAACTGTACACTTGCTTGCTAACAATAATAAAATATAAATAGCTTGAGAACCAAATGGAGGAATTGTCCTCTGGAATTTTAGGCCTCATAATTAGCATTTTGAAAGGTGATATCAGCTCATTAACATAGCATTCTAGGCCTCTTTTTTAACTTCAGGAAAACATTTTTTTTCTTGACCAAAGCCATTTACTTTGGTATGTGGGAACTTGTTTTTTCAGTACTAAAAAATAGAAAACATCTTTAAACTTCCTTAAACTTCCTTGCAAGTTTTAAGAACCATATAAACTCATCTGGGAAAGAATGATATATTTGCCACTTTGTGGAATGCTATCTTGCTTCAGTTCTATCTTCTATGTTATCTTACTTAAGTTTCACATGTAATCAATCGCTTTTATTGTTTAATCACTTGCTTTCTTATTTATATGTCAAATCTATATATAATTTGTTTCTGTACCTATAAAAAGACACCCCCTTAATGAATGTTTTTGTGTGCCTAAATTATTTGGTGATTCATATTTTCAGGTGGGCAAAGAAGCCTATTAAAAAGTAAAAAATCTCTCTCTCAGATGCAGGATACAAATTCTTTTCAACTTCCTGCCAAATTCTGGGTGCCTGAACATGAAAGCTACAGCCTGAATCAAAGCAATGGTCATACATCAGGCATGGTTTTCTTGTTGAAGCATGGCAATGTGAAAAGAAAACAATCTTGGTCCCCCTAGTCAGTCCCTGGGCTTTGAGATTCTCTTATGCTGTCCCATTTTAGAGACTATTTGATTGGTCCATCCCTGGAATGGATGGAGCCAATGGGGTTCCAAAGGAAATTGGGAGTTATGCCTGAGGATCTGTTGCATGGTCCTACACCCCAGCTGCTGCTTAGATTAGGAAGATGGTCAGGGCCTTGGAACCTCTCTTGGCCCATTTAGCACTTCTCATAGTTTGCAAAAGAATTGAAGATGGTAAAAAGGATCAAAAGATATCTGGAACACTGCTGGGGAAGATAAGAGACAAATCCAACATAACATGAACTAGAGCCACTATTAAGGCCTACCTTGTATTAGTAAGAGTCGCAGAATGTCAATATTTCTCTGTTTGCACTGCATTCACAGAGTACTATGTTGTAGACCTATTTAAGGTTATCCAAGCCCTCCTCCCCAGCCCATCCAAGCCCTATGGAGGTCCTTCAGGGCTGCACAGAGGATTATCTGCACATCTGGTAAATAAATCTGCTCAAATCTTCTCAGTTGCAGGCCAAGCATGCTGAAGGTGTGGAGATGCCCAGAGAATGGACTTCCCAATTATCTGGGAACAGTTTGATCCTGATTGAAGTGGGCATATTTTCAGGATTGTAAATATGACCACCTCTGATTAGACAATGCCTCTCCTGACCAGTCAAGGCTGCCCAGAAGGTGACATGGATACTAGTGAGGGAAGGTGTGTTCCTGGTACCTTTTTACCAGGTACCCCTGTATACTCTCTACTCAAGAAGCTGTTGCTAGACCCACCATGCTCTATCACTTTTGCCTAGTATCCCACATCTCCTTTTTAGGAAAGGTGGCTGGATTTGGAACAAAAACAGCATTGGCTACTTTTTGGATGATCTCTGGCAAGAGTGGGATGGAGTTAATGCATCTATCCTCACTCAGTGGCTTTTGATGTCTGTTTTGATCAGCTTTGGGACTGAAGAGAACACAGTTTTGTGCTGGTTCACCCTTCCTCAATCACTGGTCCTAAAAAGTGATAGTAGGGAATGAGAGGTCCAGCCTGTGGCTCTTCCTCTGTGGGGGTTCTGCATGACAGTGCTTTTTCCACACCTGTTTAATATCTACATGACACTGCAGGGATGAGACTATCCAACATCAAAGCATGAGATATTATCAGTGTGCATCTGATACCCAGTTTTACATAATCATACCAGATAAATTAGTTGATGCTAGGGATGTTCTTTCACAGTGACTGAAGGTATGCGGATCTGGATAGAGAATAGCAGGCTTCAATTAATCCCTGGTAAAATGGATTGGTTATGGGTGGAGAGCTCCTCTATACCCAGGAGTTTACTACCTTTTGTCTTGAATGGATTTGAACTGTCACAGATGGACCCGGTTTTCAATCTGAGAGAACCCTTGAGGTCTTTCTGGACTCACAACTCCCGCTTGAGGAGCATGTGTCAATCTTGGCTACATGGGCCTTTGCTTAAAGTTAAAGTTGTGCAACAGTTGTATACTTCCTGAATCAGGAAGCCCTTCTCTTAGTCCCTCATGCCCTAGTCATCATGTTGATGACTACAATTTTATTTCTTCATTCTAGTGTTGTCTTACTCAGTGCAATTATATATATATTGTTGCTTTTGTTTACCATTTTCTACTTGATTTGTTTTACTATATCATACATTGCCTAGAATGATATGAATAACTGAGACAGTTAATATAAATATATACATTTTTCATTTGAATTGAAAAAAATCCTGTTCTTTTCCCAATATTATTTGGGTACAATATATTGAGATATTCTTCAGAATATCCTTTCCCAATGAACAACATGAACATGTATATTCTAACATTAGATTCAGCAACAAATTGAAAAATGTAGACCAATGAACTGGGCAGAGAATCTTAGGCTACTGATGTCTAACTTTTGCCTTGTCTTGGTGCAGAAGCTTAATGGGGTTACCCAATTTGAAAAGTCTTAGATGAGACCATGACAGAAATAAATTTACTTAAAATGATTCACATCTTTCTGTTAAATGACAAACTGTTAGTGAGTTGCATTTTTCTAGTCATACTCACCAGTTTTGAGCAGTGGAAATACTTCAAAGAACTGTTCTTCATCAGTTTTAACTAATCTACTTTCAGTTTGATTTTACCAAATTAGAAACTGAGAACTGCTGCTAACCATTTTTTCCCATTTCTGCTTTTACCAGAATGAAACAACATACACCCACTCTTGTGGTAAAATACTAATTGTTACTGTTTCTTTGCAATGTTGCTACAGTGGGGGGAGATTCCCAGTGAGAAATATCTAGACTGATTTCTACAAAATAACACTTTCCTACCCCTAATCTCACCCTCCCTAAATTTTTTTAATAGAAGAAAAACTGTTGGCAGTTTATAGCAAATAATATAGGTTTCTGTTTAAAATGCAAATATGGACATGTTCATGTCTCACAGATTATGAGATACTTCCTACAGTATTAAAATGAATAGTAGCAGATTAAAGTCAGGCTTCTATAGTATATCATTTTCAAAGCTGATCTAGATTTATTGTGTATATGACAAATACATGGAAGACTTTTTACTTACTGTTCGGTTTAAATTGGTTTAAATTTAAACGTAATGTGAGTCGGACTGAAACAAACACTTTAATCCAAGTTTAAATTCCATCTTTTAAAATGATTAATTTACTATGACAAATTGCTTTAGTAGTAGCTAACAGATATGACTTCATAATTGTTAATTCAGAAACAGTGTCTTCAAATCATACGCATCATCTACAGAAATGATAAATGTTTTTCCTTGCTTTTTAAAAATTCTTTTTGTTACGTTAGCAATATAAAATCATTATTTTTATTTTACTTTCAAATATAGTTTTATGATGTGGATGAGAGAAAAAAAACCCAAAATAACAAAAATGAAATGAAGCTGTTGGACATGGAGGTTAAATATACATATAACATATAAATTTTTTCTCTGCAACTTTTTGAATTGTCCTGAATACATGCTGAATATATTGAACATCCAAACTGTGGAGGACAATTTTAAAAACTGAAAGTAATCTGCAGATATATGTTCCTCATTTAAATAAGAGCTTTATTTACAGGGCAATTTTAGCAGTTCAATAATATGTAAGATACAAACTTAATATCATCATTTGTGTAACTTTCAATTTTACATTGTTTTGCATGTAAATTGCTATTGTGTCTGTAGAAACTGGGCCAGTATCATGTATGAGAGTGACAACTGCTAGATGGCAATAGCTCTTCCTTATTTTTGCTGACCTCATTTACAGTTATGCCACAGCTTCACTGATAAGTGCTCCATTAAAACCTAATTTAATTAGGCTAGATAGCAAAGAAAATCCTTTGATCTATTCAAAATGTCAAAATCTTTCAATTTCTAACCTGTTTACTTGGAAAGATTTTTATCCTATTAAAACTATGTTTTACTGGATATGTTATACTTCTACGATTTTGTTTGGCGCTCATAAAATATTGTATATTACCACCCAAGGAAAGGAGAATTAAAATATCCATACTGTTTATATCAATATTTAAATTCCTATTTTTGAACCAATTTTTATTTTATTCAAAACATTAAAATACAAACTCCAAAAAAGGAAAAAAATACAAAAACAAGACTACACCAAAAAGTGCATTAAAAACAAAACAAACATATACATAAATTGTCCTTCCAAGTTGAATATTGAAGAATGTAGACCGATAAACTGGGGAGAGAATCTCAGACTACTCATGTCTAAAGAACTCCTCCCTACTTATGAATCAGGCACATAACTTATAAATTTCTACAACACTGTTTACCCAATCCACTTAGCTTGATATCAATCTACTGTATGAAAACATAGCTAACTGAAAAATTAAACTCAAAACACTCTGTTAACAGTCTATTTCACTGGCAGAAAATCCACAATGTACAAAAAAGTTTGCTGTAAATTGTAACATACAGCATAGCAGAATAGCCGGGGTGGCGGTTGATACCCCCAGGCTTCTGGTCATGGGGGATTTCAACCTGCCATCCGTCAGTGAAACGTCTGAGGCAGCTCGGGAGTTCATGGCTTCCATGACAGCCATGGACCTGACAGAGGTAGTGGATGGCCCTACGCACATGGGGGGACACACTCTGGACTTGATTTTTGTCTCTGGTCAGTGGTTGAATGATCTAGATATAGGGGATATAGTGCTTGAGCCCTTGTCACGGTCAGATCATTCGCTCCTTCGGCTTGACTTTCTAACCACTACACCCTGCCACAGGGAGGCGGAAACGACTAGGTGGTTCCGCCCCAGGTGCCTGATGGATCCTGAGAGGTTCCAGATGGAGCTTGGGCCATTCCCTGAGGCGCTGGCTCATGACTCGACTGAAGACTTGGTGGCTGCTGGGATAAGGCGGCTGCTGGGGCTTTGGACCGAGTCGTACCTTTGCGGCCTCTGACCCGGCACTGAACTCACTTGACTCCTTGGTTCTCCAAGAAGCTGAGGGAGATGAAGTGCCGGAAAAGACGCCTGGAGAATAGTTGGAGGGCCAGATGGTCCGAATTTGACCAGACACTGGTGAGGTCTCATATTAAGACCTACCTAGTGGCGATAAAAATGGCAAAATTTAATTATTTTTCCATTCTTATTGCATCTGCAGATAACCGCCCAGCCGCCCTGTTTAGGGTGACCCGCTCCCTCCTTCACCTGGGACCATGGGAAGACCCCTTGCAGGGTCGAGCTGAGGATTTTGTACAGTATCTGCATGAAAAAATCACTCAAATTTGGGAAGGCTTGGACTCTGACTGGGTGGGTCTGGAAGGGATGATGGAGGCAGGTCTTGGGAATATTATATGGGAGGAGTTTGACCCTGTGACCCCTGAGGATGTGGACAGGATTCTGGGGAGGCTTTATGCTGCCACATGTTTATTAGACCCGTGTCCCTCCTGGTTGGTTCTGGCTTCCTGGAAGGTTACATGAGGCTGGCTCCAGAGGATTATTAATGCTTCTTTACGTGAGGGTTTCTTGCCACCTGCCTTGAAAGAGGTGATGGTGAGGCCCCTCCTCAAGAAGCCCTCTCTGAATCCGGCTGTTTTGGCAAATTATAGTCCAGTCTCCAACCTTCGCTTTGTGTCAAAGGTTGTTGAGAGTGTGGTGGCGCAACAGCTTCCTCAGTACCTGGATGAAGCTGTCTATCTAGATCCGTTCCGTTCTGGTTTCCGGCCTGGGCACAGCATGGAAATGGCATTGGTCGCGTTGGTTGATGATCTCTGGAAGGCACAGGACAGGGATTATTCCTCTGTCCTGGTCCTATTAGATCTCTCAGCGGCTTTTGATACCATCGACCATGGTATCATGCTGCGCCGGTTGGAGGGGTTGGGGGCACCATTTTACGGTGGTTCTCCTCCTTTCTCTCTGACCGGTCGCAGTCTGTGTTGGCAGAGGGACAGAGGTCGACCTCGAGGTGCCTTGTATGTGGGGTGCCACAGGGGTCGGTCCTCTCACCCCTTTTGTTCAACATTTATGTGAAGCCGCTGGGTGAGATCATCCGTAGTTTTGGGGTGAAGTACCATCAGTACGCTGATGACACTCAGCTGTAAATCTTCACCCCAGACCACCACAATGATGCCCTTGAAGTGATGTCCCAGTGCCTGGAGGCTGTGCGGGTCTGGATGGGGAGGAACAGGCTCTGACTCAACCCTTCCAAGACCGAGTGGCTGTGGCTCCCGGAGTCCCGATATAGTCAGCTGGTGCCATCTCTGGCTATTGGGGGCAAGTCATTGGCCCCCATGGAGAGGATTCGCAACTTGGGTTTCCTTCTGGACGCACGGATGCTCACCCTTTAGAAGAGCATATGATGGCCGTGGCCAGGGGGGCTTTTTATCAGGTTCGCCTGATCCGCCAGTTGCGTCCCTTTCTGGATCTGGACTCCCTGCGCACGGTCACTCATGCCCTCATCACTTTCTGCCTGGACTACTGCAATGCTCTCTACATGGGGCTCCCCTTGAAGAGCACCCGGAGGCTCCAACTGGTCCAGAATGCGGCTGCGCAGGTAATTGAGGGAGCAACTCGATGCTCCCATGTAACACCTCTCCTGCGCGAGCTGCACTGGCTCCCGGTGGTCTTCTGGGTGTGATTCAACCTGTTGATTAACATCTTCAAAGCGCTCCATGGCTTAGGACCTGGGTACTTGCAAGACCGCCTTCTGCTACCGTTAGCCTCCCACCGGCCAGTATGCTCCCATAGAGAGGGGCTCCTCGGGGTGCCATCGGTCAGTGTTGACTGGCGACCCCCAGGGGGAGAGCCTTCTCTATGGGGGCACCTGCCCTCTGGAACGAGCAGCCCCCGGAGGTACAGAGGATCCTGGACTTGTGCACCTTCCACTGTGCCCTTAAAACTCTTTTATTCCAGCAAGCCTGGCTGGACTAATTTTAACAGTTTTAAATTTTAAATTGGATTTTAATAGGGTTAACTGTGGGCTAAAATATTTAATTTGATTTTAATTTTCTTTTAACTTTTTATCTTGGCTGTTCACTGCCCTGAGTCCTCCGGGAGAAGGGCGGTATATAAATATAATAAATAAATAAATAAATAATAAATAATTGGGACCTTGTAGGTGTTCTAGTCCAACCCCCTGCTTAAGTAAGAGACCCCACACTACTCTTTCAGACAAGTGGCTGTCCAATTGTTCTTAAAAGGCTCCAGTGATGGAGCACCTAAAACTTCTGAAGGCAAAACATGCCACTGATTAATAATTCTCACTGTCAGGAAATTTCTCCTTAGTTCTAGGTTGCTCCTTTCCTTTAGTTTCTATCCATTGCTTCTTGTCTGGCCTTCTAGTGCTTTGGAAAATAGATTGATGCTCTTTTCTTTGTGGCAGTCCCTCATATATTGGAACACTGCTATCATGTCATCCCTCGTCCTTCTTTTTACTAAACTAGACATACCCAATTCCTGCAACAGTTCTTCATATGTTTTAGTCTCCAAGCCCTCAATCACCTTAGTTGCTCTTTTCTGCATTCAGGGTCTCTATATCTTTTTTATAATGTGGTAACAAAAACTGGGTGCAGTATTCCAGGTATGGTCTTACTAAGTTTTACAAAGTGGTACTAATACTTGATATGATCTTTATTTTATCCTTCTGTTTATGCAACCTAGGACTGCACTGGCATTTTTTTTTACTGCTGCTGCACACTGCTGCCTCATATTTAAGTGGTTGTCTAGTAGGACTTCATGATCCCTCTTTGAAACAGATTTTATTTAATCTGTAAGTGTACATTTGGTTTTTTTTTGCCTAAGTGTAAAACCTTACTTTTCTCTACATTGAATTTTGTTTTGTTAGATAGAGTATGTTGGCACACATGCCAGTTTAGTGATGTCTGCAAATTTGATGAAGTCTCCTTCTGTTCTCTTATCTAAATTATTTATGAAGATATTGAAAAGCATGGGCCTAAGACAGTACTTTGGGGCTCTCCACTGCTTACTTCCCTCCATGTAGATGTAGTTTCATTAAGGATTACATGTTGAGTGTGGTTTGTCAGCCAATGTAATGTAATTTGTCAATTTGGCTGACAAATTACAAAATACCTTATGCCACCAGACTTGAAATTCTAGGCTTAGAAATCTTAGAACTATGCCACCTTTGGTATGACCTAAGCATAGCTCATAAAATCATCTGCTACAATGTCCTACCTGTCAATGATTACTTCAGCTTCAATCACAACAATACACGAGCACACAATACATACAAACTTAAAGTGAACCGCTCCAAACTCGATTGCAGAAAGTATGACTTCAGCAACAAAGTGGTCAATGCCTGGAATGCACTACCTGACTCTGTGGTTTCATCCCCAAACCCCCAAAATTTTAACCTAAGACTGTCTACTGTTGACCTCATCCCATTCCTAAGAGGTCTGTAAGGTTTCTAATGTTCTAATGTCCTAATGTTTCCTCTATTTCTATCTATTTTATGTACCCAATCCATGTTTATAATATATATTACCTAATACATTCTTGACAAATAAAATAAAAAAAAATCTTGTGGTGATGCTGTCTATCCCACAATTTTCTAGTTTACCAAAAAGTAGGTTGTTGTTTCTTTTTGTCAAATACATTACTGAAATCCAAGTATACTGTATCCACAGCATTTCACTGGTCCACTAATTTAGTCACTTTGTCAAACAATAAGATTTGTTTGGCATGATCTGTTTTTGACAAACCTATGTTTGCTTCTGTTTATAATTTTGCTCGCTTCTAGGTGTTCGCAAATCTGTTTTTTTATTATCTTTTCCAGGATTTTCCCAGGTATTATTGTCAGAGTGATTGGCTTGTACTTTTCTGAATCTGCCTCCACTATCGCTCCCCCCACACACACTTTTTCTTTTTTAAGATGGGAACCACATCGGCTCTTTTCTAGTCCTCTGGTTATTCCCTTTGCTCTAGGATATGGTTCAATTGTTCTGAGATCACATCTGCCAGGTCTTTCAGAACTCTGGAATGTAATCAGTCAGGTCCTGGTAATTTGAAATCATCCAGAACAAACAGGTGTTCTCTTGCAATTTTCTTGCTTATTTTAATTTTTATCTCTGTCTGTCTTTTATGGTTATGGTTTTGGTATGTTTGGCTATATTTTTTCTTTTTGCATGAAGACAGATGTAAAGAATGAACTAAGCAGTTCTGCTTTCTCTCTACTGCTTTTTACTTCCTTGCCATCTTCTCCCATTAGTGAACTGATTGGTTAAATGTTAAAAAATAACATCTTTTAGCTTTTATTTTCTGATTGATTATAATAAAATTATTACAAATTTCCCTCAATCTTCTTGCAAAAGTTGAGTTCATCACTCAATCTATCCTGGAGCACCAGGGAATTGCCATAGGACTGGTAAAGAGCTGATGTAGTTCCCATCTTTTTTACAGGAAACTACATACCTATCAGCCTGACCTCAATACCAGGGAAGATTCTGGAAAAGATAATCAAGCAACGAATCAGTGAACACCTAGAAG